>UCOM01001695.1:0-36391 GCA_900474385.1 Ormyrus pomaceus
CTCCCTCCCCCCGCCGCCCCTGCACCAACACCTGCGACGTTTACGATCGCACGAGTGTGGGTGTTATTGCCTTACCCGAGCAATTTACATTCTAACTGACTAGTCGCGCGCGAATACAACAGACCCGCGGCTTTATTGCCATTTTTGACAGTCGTCGCGACTCTATCCGCGGCTGCAGTCTAATTATTAAAGGAATATGCAGGCGACTCCCCCGAAGCCTCGGAGAGTACACGTCTACAGGCGGAGAGGCGCTTTGCTTAGGTGTACATACGCCAGTAAGGAGCCTCGTGAGACCTGGAATTACGGCGAGCACTCATTGCTCTCGCACATGGCATTAGGGACACTGGCGAGGAGGAAAAGCTTCGGCAGAAATGAGGTCTCGCACATCGATAGGAGGAAAAGGAGGGAGGAGGGCAAAAGAAAAAACGCACGGTGTACGGAGAGCGCTCTTCCGCACAGTAGTGTCGTTCTCCGACCTGAATCCTTTTTCTCGTCCCTAGAGAGAGAGTGAGAGAGAGAGAGACAGAGGCCACTCGTGCGAACGCAATGGAGAGAGAAGGAGAGAAGAAAGAAAAAGAGCATTCTCTCGAGGCGCTTTCCGTCTCGCTCTCTGTCTCTTTCTCTCTCTCTCTCTCTCTCTCTCGGGCTACAAGTTTTGGAATAAAGCAAGAACGTACGGTTCTGGCGTCCCCTTAGGCCTCGGGCCTGGCCTGGCTGCTGGCGATGCACCGAGCTCGTCGCCGTCCAACGAGGCGCTTCCGCGTTCTTGGTGGCAGTGGCATCCTCGGCCCCGGCTTGCCCTCGCACTCGCGCACGCACTCGACCGCTCTCACTCGCGCGCCGGGAGGCTGCTGGCACTGGCAGCGGCAGCGGCAGCAGGGATCAAGCCGCGGATGTACTGGCGGCGGGCGCTGCGAGCGCCCAACAGCGCCCAAGAGTCCACACACACACTCTCCGACCTCCGGACGACGCTGCTCTCGCTGCTGCCGGGCCCTTGTCCGCACCAGGATTCTCTCTTCACGCTCCTTCGGGGCTCCCGCTCCTGCTCGCGTGATTCCTGAGCCGCGGCGGTGGCGGCTGCTGCTCGCTCTTGGCTCGCCAACGCCTACACGATACACATTGCACGCAGTAACGACGCCCCTACAACGCCGAAGCCAGCGGCTCTCAACCTGCGCCGTAAGCCGTGCCCTTCCCCTCTCTTTGGGAACGGAGTCGCCGCCGAACCGGAGAGCGAGAGGGGGAATCTCGATCTCCTGCCGCTGCTGCCGCCGCCACCGCCGTCGCGCGTACGCTTGATCGAGCAGACGAGGATGCCGAGAGATCTCTCGCTTAGCTCCGGGCTATCCGGCTATACGTATCCTCCGCACTTGCAATGTCTTGTTTCTGCATCTTTTAAAAGGAAGGATTATGGAGCATGGCCTCGCGCCTCGCGGAAAAAAACAGCTGCTGATTCTGATTCTGAAGTGTTTTACGTACTCTGCTCGGCGCTGGAGCGCTTCGGCGGCGCTGTACCATGGCTGTACCTCCCACCCGGGTGACTTTTGCTTCACTCCACTAGGAGGAGTTACTGCCTCTATGATCCACTCCACTTATATTATGTAGTAAATGCACTCTGATCTCCGCACTGTGATAAATATAGTTGGTACAATAGATTTCGCCACTGTTTGGGTTTAGAGTGTAAATTAAAAATTTGTTTCATTCCTTTGAGTTTGCAAGTATTATTAAAATTATTCGTATTCAAATATTTGAATACAATATTGTACATCTTTAAATAAAAACCATTTTAAATCATTTAAATTATATAATATTATAATAGTCGTTACCATCAATTTTCAACTTTTTAAATTATCAATTATTTTTTCAAAATTAAATGTTAGCTTTTCCCGTTTCTTACTTCGCCGAGGCTGAACCTCAATTTTTTTCTTAGACTCATTGTAAATTTGTAATAATTTTTAAAATCAAAAACTGCATTTTAAAATAAAAATTTTTTTTAGAAAAATGCTTTTGCTTAAAAAACAAATTAAGCACTTACTTAAATTTTTCTTTTTTAATTATCATCATTTTCTACTACATACAACAAAAAAGTCAGAGTATACCTACTCAAGTACTCACGTGTTACCTATCTGTGAAACTACGTGCTTTATGATCGTAGGGGAAACATGGCTGCAGCGGTGTCTAGAGTGTTTAGAAATAAACGTAATTATTTTCATGATATAAATGTAATCCATGATTTTAAAAATTATTTATTACATATTTAAAATTTCTACATCTAGTTTTAGAAAATAGAAAGCTGCTAAGATGTACTGCTTCCAACTCCAGGCAAATCTTAAGATTGTCAACACAAACACAACCTAACATTAGGGATATCGGTAAGAATTTCAAATTTATAACGAGATATTATAAAAAAATACATATTTCTTAATCATTTATGTAATAGATCCAAGTGAATTAAAGATAGATCCGCAGCAACATCCAGATTATTTTCAAGTGCATAAACTGTTTACCACAAAAGATTTATTTGATGCAAGAGTACATTTTGGACATAAAGAGGGAAGTTTAGATGATCGAATGAAACCTTTTCTTTATGGATCTAGGCTAGGTCATACAATATTTGATCTTGAAAAAACAACTGAATTATTGAGGGAAGCACTAAACTTTACTGCTCATATTGCGTACAATGATGGTATAATCTTGTTTATATCGAGAACGCCGCAGACAGCTCATTTAGTAGAAAAAACAGCTAAGGAATGTGGAGAGTTTTCTCATACAAGAAAATGGAAAGGAGGCACATTTACAAATTCTACAAAAGAATTTCAAGCAGTTACCAGGTTACCAGATCTTTGTATATTTTTAAGCACATTTAATACGGTTATGTTGGAACATCGAGCCGTCAGTAATGCTGCCAAGATGTGTATACCAACGGTAGGAATTTGTGATAGCAATAGTAATCCTAATCTTATAACTTTTCCCGTGCCTGGAAATGATGACTCACCAAGTGCGGTTGAACTTTATTGTAAATTATTTAAACAAGCTGTTTTATTAGGTAAGGAAGCTCGAGCAAAACTTGACCCAAAAACGTAATATTTAATTATAAAAAACAAAACAAAATGATGATAAATATAGAAATTATGTACAAATCTTTTTTTTTAAACCTTATCACAATGTAATATATGGCAGAGTTTATAGTTAAGAGAATAAACAACATTTATTACAACAAAAGGTTTGATTACTGTTGGACAGTCACTGTTACTTTGGAATCTCTCATTTTTTGCAAAAATGCTGTTCCTATATAGGGCATAAATCTAAAAAAAAGAATCACATTTTATTAGGCTATCTTAACATTTTTTTTACCATTTAAGTAAAACTTACAGAGAGCTTATATTAGGATAATATTTTACTGCATATGTTAATTGAAGACTAGTTGCTTGAGCGATCCATACTTCATCCAGTTTATTGGCTAAAGCTGATGCAAATAATTTGGCACAACGAGCAGCAGACAATTTATTTGCTGCAATTTCAGTTGGTTGTCCATATTTCTAAAATAATAGATTTCCAAGTAAGGAAAATCTGTAAACTTTTATTTTAAATTCATATTTTTAATTAAAATACTCACTTCTCCAACACTTTCAGTGAAGCTTTCAGCTAAAAAGTCAGTTTGTATAGCACCTGGACACACAAGAGTTACTGTAATGTTTTGACTCAATTTTTCCATTCTTAAACAATCAAAATATCCCTAGAATCGATGTTTAATTATAATTAAATATTTTTAATACTGTTATTTATAAAAAAATTTTCTTTTCATTACATGAATAGCATGCTTTGATCCTGTATATGATGCTGAAAATGGTACTCCTAAAATCCCAGCTAAGCTTGAAGTTACAGCAACATGACCACCACCTTGGCGTTTGAATTGTTTAACAGCTAATCTGCTCAATGATACTGCAGAGAACGTGTTTAAATCAAAAGCTTCTTTATCAACTCCAAGTTCTATTTCTTCCCAGACGGCTCTTTGACTTCTACCAGCGTTGTTGACGAGAATATCAAGCTGAGAAAATGATAAAAATTAATATAAACATTCAAAAGTTTTCAAGATATAACTTACTCTTCCAAACATAGATATGACACTATCAAAAACTCTTTCATGGCAATCAATAGCTTTTACATCGAAAACTAATACGTGAATGTCATGATCTTGCAATTTTGGGTTGGCTAAAAAGACGTTTCAAATTAGTTTAAGTCTATTATCAGTAATTGGTAATATTTTCGAAGAAATTATTAAAAATTAGGACTTTTATTTTCATACCTGCTAAACAGTTAGTTTTAACTGTATACAATTCGGTTTCTCTTCTTGCTGATAAAATGAGTTTGCAACCACCTTTGGCTAAAGCGTAAGCTAAATGCTCACCAATACCACTGGAAGCTCCCGTTATCCACACAACTTTGCCACTCAAAGTATCTGAAAAATGTATATTATTACAAATTATTAATCAGAAAATTTCCCGGTGTCAATGGAATTCATCGTAAAACTATACAATACGTCAATCAACGCATTTAAAATATAAATATAAAATTGTACCGTATGAATTAAGAATAATGCATAAAGTGAGAAACGCACTTACCTACTGATTTTCCAAATTTATCATAGAAAAACAGCTTGATGTCGCAGTCTATAAATCTGACGAAAAGAAGGTACACGAGATAGTAGAGCAACAGGCAAAGGCCGATAATTGCGAGTATCACCATGGCGCGGCCAATACGAGCGAGCCAATGTATTATCGAAAATGTTGAATCGAAAAATGGAGTGTCGCGAGCAAAGGCGGTTAACAGGTGTCGACGCTGCGCAGAGGCGCATAACAGGTACAAGTCGGCGATGCCATTAGCCGCGGGCCTGGGAGAGTGCGATATACGCGACAACGTATCAAAGTCGCTTGTTGCTTCTCGTGAAGGCTCGTCGTCATGACTGCGACCTTTCCCCGGCCCGATCGCTGCCGCGCTTTTTATTGGTGAATCGCATGCGGAGATCGACCGGGCGCCCGGCGCTCCCCGGCCCGGACGCACGCATTCTCTCTCTTTGGGCGCCTGCGCCTCTGCACGCACGCATACACGCACGTAGCAGCTCTCTCTCTCTCTTGAAAGAGAGAGATCGAGCTGCGGGATCGCCTATAGATAGAGAGGCACCGGCTATTGAACCACTTTCATTCATGCCGGGCTTTATTGCTGCAGGGACTCTATTTATTATTATCCCACTCTCTCCTTCGTGCACAATGCAAAGAGCCGCTCTAAGCCAAATGCTGAATTTTAAAGATCTTCGTTATTCCGAGGTCAGGAGTTAATTTCCATACGTATACTTTTGGATTAAAAAATAATCTATTCGTCGACTTCCTTCAAGTACAATTGTATTACAAAAATAATCTTATCAATTAGTTAACAACAATTTCTTACGGTAACACTCGTTCTATTTCAAGATAAATTATTATCTACTTTGGTTCTCGAAAAACAGAAATTCCTGAAAAAATTATACAGGTACATATAATAATAATGCATAAGAGTATTGGAGAGAAAGACGTGTTATTTTTAGGCCATTACCAGAAGAAATGCGGCTCCAAGAAGTAATCCTTTTAGCTTTACATCAGTATTTGGCGTGAATGTGAGAAGTATGGAGTAATCGACTAATACGGTGTCCCAATGTCGTATCAACGAGGCAATTTGACGGCTCTTATCCACGGATACTATCTGCAATAAGAAGCGTTTATTTAGAATAAAAAAGTGATTAGTGGAGAAACAATATTGAATTCAATCAAGTGACCTGGAACTGCGTTTCGGCGGAGGTACAACAGCAATAGACATTGGGTCCTTCGATGTAGCAAAGCGGTCGCCTCTGATTATCATAGACGGTAAAGCTGATGCCGATAACTGTAAAGTTTTGCTCGACACTCCCGATGAAATCCGTCGATTCGACGGTGACACTCTACGAAGAAAAAAAAATGCAAGGTATAATAAGCGAGTTTTGTCAGCTGTATCGACCCAGTAGGAGATAGTTCGAAGTGGCACGTACGTGCAGGAATCCGGGCAGGCATCCCCAGCTCAAACTCTTCTTAATGACGAAGGCAGTTTCTCCGGAGGGGTCCATGATGTTGAGAGTCAGCTCTCTCGAGGATCTCAAAAATGTGCGCTGAAACTCCGGCGAGTCCTCGATGGCCAGGAATATCGTTTCCGCTCGGGGCTCTCTCACGCGATACTGAGATCCAGTTTTTGCACGGCCCAGAACTAAAAGTAGACAGATATATACTTATTAAAAATGGCCCAAGTTTACTCTTTTTGTTTTTTTTTTTTCTTCAATTTTTCAGGTTTTACGTACGCGAGCTTAAATCTATTATTCGCTGTATTTCTAACTGATCCAAGCTTGATAAAAAATACGACCCTGAGAAGACGTTCAGCTGCGATCGAGGACTTGAAACCCAGTCTAAGGTGGCGATTGGAATTGCTCTTCTAGCCGATCGATTCTCCTCTGTAATAGAAATGTGTTTACTACTTTCGCAAAGTGAAGCAACTTATACATGTATATAAAACACTCATATACATATGTATACATATACGACTTACATGTATTGTCTGCGCAATTATGCATTGAATGAAAGTATAATGCAAATATTAAACACTCACCACTCAAACTCGAAGGCTGAATTGTGATAATCGAGGGACTGGTGTATATGGGTGGCAAAGCGAATCCATCGTCCGGAACTGTCATTGTCGTCACTGGATTCTCTGAAAGAAATATTTTCCAATTCACTCGACCGCCTCTGCGCGCGCGCTCGCCTCTGCGCCTCTAAATGTTTATTTAATTAAAAGTCTAAGCGAAACTCTTTACCCGAACCGACGACACTCTCCAATCGTGGAAACTCGTGAAAATTCGATACTTCGCTCGTCATTTTCGACTGGCTCGCTGCAATCTTCGACGTTTTTGTCTGTGCGCTTATCTGGACGCGGTTGATAAGCGCTATCAGCCTGCGGACTCTATAAAATTTGATTGGAATACCTGTCGATCGATAAATAGCGTACGCCGATTTATTTACCTTCGCACGTCGCCTTAAACAATAGAACTAAACTTTTAAAAAGAATTTATTGATTTCGTTAAATCAGTACAACGGCGAAAGCTGAGTTGGCGTTTTAATTTGCAAATGTATTGCGCGGATGCGAGCGAGCCGTCGCGATTGGACTTGGCGTTTTCCGGAGATGAAGTCTGCACCTCTTGGCAGACGTACAATTAGCTTCCTTTCAATTTCCGCGCGAGGCGGGGTCTCTCGCACAAAAGCTCTCGAGAGAGCCCGCGATTCAAGCGATTCGACGCGAACGTCTCCCAAAAGCAAAGGAAGGGGTCCGGGCGAGCATCGCGACGGAAAAAAGGACAGAGCCGAAAGGACATGCGGCGTGTGCACCGGTTGCATTCGGTTCATCGCCTTAATGACATCCCTCGAAGCTGCGGATTGTTGGCTCCGCAAAGAGGAGCTGCACACACATCCCAACGGCCGACACGGCACACCCCGTGCGCACCGCTAACTTGTTGCTGCGTTGACTCGAGCCGCCATGCGCAGCTCTATCGATCCGAGCTTTTCCTATATAAATTCCAGGATTCCGCTGGTGACGAAAGCAGAACGTCTCGCTACTCCGACGACACGTAGCCTCTTCGAGCTTTACTCCTGCGGACGCTGCTTCTATCTCCCTCTCTCCTTTGTCAGCTTTACTCTCTTCGTTTAGATATCGCCAATGAGTATTTGTAATTGATGTAAGTACTTTTTATACGATATTATACGTACGCGTGTCCTTTCACCTTACCCTCTTTACCAAGCTTACCACCGACGTTCTTCGCAAAAATAATTTACTTCCTTTTCTCTTTTATTTATTGTCTCTATTATAAGCGGGCATAGATTAATTGCACACTTTCGGTTGCAACTTTTCTATTACAACTATTCTTTTTGCTTCACGGACGAGATTGATTTCGCGCTGAACATCTGTTAGAATTACAATGGACTTATTTTCATAAATAAGCTCTCGTCGAGCATGCAGAAATGTCTATATATCCAGGACTTTGACGTAGACTCTCGTTTTATTGACTTTTTTAAATTCTCGATTTAGCTTTATTAATTATTGATGAGTCGACGAAATTCTTATTCGCCCGCGCCTCCTCGGAATATTAAAGTTATCGATTTTCAATTGTGCCGCTGGTTCGAACAAAATAAGAGTAAATAAAAGCTAAAATCGATGATGCAAATTTCCGCCGCGTGATAATTAGTTTAATTGCAATAAGAGCTCCGTTAAAGGTCAATTTAACCCGAGCGAGACTCGTAATGAATCTCCGGAATAATCGAGTGAATTTTAATGCTCCTAATGGCGTTACGTCACGCTTGTATTAGAGAAAATTTTGTTATTACAAAGTGGAAAGGCTTTATCGCTCGCGAGGACTTATTGCGCTGAGATATATATTATCGATCTGACCGAGCCAGTCGCTCAAACTTCCGATGAGGGCGTCAATGAGCGTCGAAACGTTGGATGAAAGGACATTTCATTTATTATCCGTCGAAAAAAAAAAAAAAAAACAAACTTACGGACTCGGTCAATGCGATAATCTATATACGCTCTGGTCGTTCTCTCAGAAAAATCGACGAGCAAAATAAATGAGTTTGTTAACGACTGAAGGAATGAATAAAAACGGGAATATAAGGGTGGCTCTTGCGCGTTAATCAGACGATGACGTCGACATACTGGATATTGGTCGCCGGGCTGGGCTTGGTCGCCGCCCTAAATCCCGTGCCCCATCAGACGAGCGAGGAGTCGCTGCGGAGCGCCCTGAATGCGGTCACGAGGAAGCAGAGGTCTTTGAACGCGAATTCTCAGGCGTATTACGCCGACATGCCTCCATTGAAGTACCGAGAGCCCGGAAATGGCGAGCGAAAACTGCAGAGGCAACAGGTCGGGCCCGAGGAGATCGATGCGGACAACGAGGAGAGCCTGGCCTTCATTCCATCCGGTAAATCCTGCGAGTGCGTCCGCTCGCGGCGCATTTTTTTTCACGATCGTTTTTCGCCATTTGCAGATGTGGCGGGTCAGCTGGAAACCATAGGGGACGGCTATCAGCACTTGAACAACAAGCAGGTCGGCCGCGCCTTGATGGCTTACTTGCAGTACGCCAACGAGCAGGTACGAGAGCATGTCGTTTACACCGCGCGCTGACCTTTCGAGCTTGTAAACGAGTTTTTAAGGCAAATTTCGGTTTTCAGGAGCCGCCCGTTCAGTCGATGTTCCGCGAGCGCGAACGCACCGACAGCCAGAAGCGGGCCGGACAAATCGACAAGGAGGACTTGGCGAGAATCATCCTGCAGGACTTGGAGAACAATGCGGTGGACGCTCAAGAGCCGTACGACGACGACGAGTATCAGAGAAATCTGGAAATGGTTTACAGAAAGCAGCCGGATCGTCTTTACGGGTAATTGACGATAAAAAGGAAAAATGTCTTTTAAAATCTGACGTTATTTTATACCACTTTTAGGGCGGATCCGTTACTTTTGAGCGAGCTTCTCGCCGAAGAAGATCAGGAGCAGGATCCCAGATTCGGCCAGATTCCATCCGCGGAGCGAAGGAACGTCAACGCCAGATATCCGCTGTTCAATCGAATGTACAAGAATTACCAAGATATCTCCAAGCGATTTCCCGTGGCGAAGAGAAGCGCCAAATCCATGAACAAGAAGCGACAAGTCACCGATCCTAAGGTAAATATATAGCTCTTTCTTAAATTTCAAATCAGATCCTTGAGAAAAAAAATTTGTTTCATTCTACTTAGGTGGCTCAAGATTTAGGAGCCCTCTTTGGCACCCAATCGACCGACGCGGTCAATCAGACGCACGACCACGCTCGCGCCCACGATCACGCCCACGATCACGCCCACGACCACGAACACGACCACGACCACGACCACGACCACGACCACGATCACGATCACGGGCACGAGCACGATCACGATCACGATCACGCCAAGGGCGACGCGGAGCACGTTCACGATCACGCGTCCGAGGCAGCGGCGAGCTCCGCCGCAAAATCGAAAAACCTCAAGCAACAGGAGAAGGAGGGCTTGGCCAAAGCCAACAAAACGAAGGAGCGCGTCATCGAGGTGAAGAAGAAGAGCGTCGACTGGTCACAGTACTTCGGGATCGACCGCAGGAAGAAGAAGGCCGTCTACATGGCCAGACCCGGCACTCAGGATCAGGACGACGAGTACCTCCTGCAAAAACATTACGAGGTGCGATTATCACTTTACAAATTGACGCAATTAAGATAAAAAGTCGTACAGGCTAAATAAATCAAATTCATGCAGATAATGGCTGAAAATTTGAACCCGAACAAAGACGCGGGGGAGAAGCAGGAGAAACTTCAGCAGATGGATTGGAAACTGAAGAATATGAAGGATCTAATGATCGAGGAGGCCGTGCAGGTCGGCTCGGAGAACGACATCGACAACGACCAAGTTAAGGACGAGATCCTGAACCGCCTGGCCGCCGCCTATTCCCTCGAGAAACTTCGAAGGGCGCTTACCGAATTAGGTATTGATACGACGGCGCAAAGAGACAGCCAAAAGGCGGCTCAAGCTCAAAATAATCTGACAATCAATCATCCCACAGGTTCCAACGGCAACAACGACAAGTACGAAGAAAAGCGCACTAGAAATACTCTCGAAGAATTGCAAGGTAAGAGTTGTTGGTTCGTTTCCAAGCGAGGGATACTTATTTTTATTACACATATTTTATTTCTGCGATGACAGGCATCGAAGAAGAAGTCAATTGTCCTCAAATCGACATCATCGAAAGGCGCTGCAAGGCCACGGAAGCTCTCATAGGAGACTTCAGACAGGTGTTGCACGTTCCTTGCGTCATGTATCACATTTGCAACACTTGCGTAAGTATTTCGCGCGATTATCAAAATTTTTCTCAACCGAATCAAGATTCGCTTTATATACATCGTACGATTTCAGGGACAAGAAGAGTGTCTCGAAAGATTCGCCCTGGAAGCAGAGAAGATCTGCCAAGAGGAGGACGTGGACGACAACCTGTGGTCGAAGAAGCACTGCATCCAGGCCGCTATGCGACTTCCTCGCTACCCCCCGGCCGTCTCGGTGGCGGCGCTCTGCAACACGGACGAGGGCGACTTATGCCTGGCGCGATATCAAAATCGTTACCGCCACCGCTACCTCACCAACGACCCCTACGCGTCCTCGCTGCAGCGCGGCGGCGTCTTCGACCTGACCAACGCCAAACGATAAGCCCCCCACCTTGGATCTCATATCACAAATCTTCCCCTCGTTCAATCGCCTCGTCCAATATCGACGGAATTACCCAGTCATTTTTTAAAACTGATTTTACCAACCAAAGATAAAATTGTCCCGATTCCCTAATATAATAATGTAACGTTAAGAGTGTCTAAGATATATTTTATTCTAATTCGTATTTTAATGGAAGAATCAAATTATTATTAGCTCGAAATTATTAGATGAAGCTTTATTTTTTAATCGAGAAAAAAAAAAGAAAGAATTTTTGTGCTGGATCGCAACTGCAAATCATATTAGGAAATATTTAGTTAGTCAAAGTATTATTACGGGTCAAGAACCAAATGTGATCCTGTACAAAAAGTTTAGGCGAATGCCTAATGATGTCCCAACTGGTAATCATTTTGTTAAGCATGAAATATTCTCTACCACTATGCACCTGCATATTAAGTAACAGAAATACGGAGAGAGAGACTCAATTGCCAAACCTTATACCAGAAATTAAAGCTCATTGTGGAATTTGTTTATTAATGAAAAAATAAGATAATAATTGCAAATTGAAAATAATGATTTTTCTAATTAATTACACTTTCTTCTAATACTTTTTACTTACAAATTTTGCTTTTAGTATTAAACATTCAACATTAAATAAGAGTGTAATTCGTTTGTGTTAGATACTATCCACAATGAGTAATATAATGTGGTAATGAGGTATTTATAGTTTAAAACATATGTGTAAAACTTATTGACTGTGTAGAAAAATTGTACTAATTTAAATCTGTAACTGTCCAGCTAAGACATCAGTATTGCATGTGTTTCTTTATAAAAAATATGCTTACAAAAGTTCCAAGGCGATAAATTTAACCAGTTGATAGTTTTACGTGATATAAATTTTTCCATAAATCTCAAATTTTGTGGAAAAAACGTTTTCATAAGTTTGTTATTGAGAACAGAATGCACACAAGAGCAGTTTCCTAACTGAAAGTCATCTTTGGACAAACTAAAGGTCAGATTTACGAAGTCCTTGTGAACTGAACTAACAATGTTCCAAAGAATCGTACAAAGTTTCAAAGATACACATATATAAATATAAATATATATATATACATATATATATATAGATTTAAACATATATTACAAAAACGTAAATATAATATTTATAAATATTTTATGCAACGCTAAAATCAAGGCACAGTTTCCACAGCCTTCTCAAAAGCCTTTGAGATACATGTAGAAGACTTTTGAGCATGGAAATAATTTTTTGTTGTGCTTTGATTATAGCTCAAATCACAATTGATTCATTCTAAAAAACTAAATATATTCTATATAAAAATAACGACTATGTACATGTTTATGTTGAAAATAATTATATGTATACAGGTCTTATTCTGTGCAATTACAATGTCTAATAATAAATCTATTTAAACATAAAATTAAATTACTGATTAGAGATTTATTTATATTACTTTAAAACTTATTACAAAGTTAAATCAATTTAAAACTTTTATTTCATTTTAATTTTATTGGAAATGAACTTTAAGAGTTTCTTTACTGTTTCTTCTTCTCATTCTCATTTTTTTATTTTTATTTGATGACTTCAAATTTTTGCTACACAATTCGTTTAACATTTCAAATATTTCTATACATTTTGGATCATATAAACGAAGCATATTCACCTGCAACTCTTTACATTGAACTGACAAATATAAAAAATTAGTTTGTTAAATCAATCAATCGATAAAGATTTAAATATCACATTAAATACCTACTCCTCATTTTCATAACTTTTTCTGCTAGTAATTTAGTATCAGTTATAAAATCTTTTAGATCCTGCAAGACTTTCTCACGATTTTCAGTATTTTCTGGATTTTCAGACATTATATATATCAAGTGTAAATTATACTAAGGGTTTAAAATATAATTTTTTAAGTTTTTAAATTTAATTCTAGTAATATGCAGGATAGAATAATATTTTACCTGTAATGTGAAACAATTAACTAAATGGGCATAAATATCTAAGTTTCTTATACTTGTTTTTACCCGCGCCTTGACAAAATGCTTGAAAGTTTAGCCAACGTATTAGCAGAAAATATGAAAAGTTTCTGAATTTTGATTGGCGTATGACGCGCGCGCGCGTTCAGCAGAAAAACGTTACGTGAATCAAAGATGGCGCTCTTTTTTTATCTCATCTTATCTTAAAGGAATTGCAGAAATTCACAAAGAAGGTTGTGCAATCTAAAGCAAATCTTTACCCTGTAAAAAAGTTGTGACTCAAAAAATTAAATTTTTTCCCTCGAAAGAAAATGTGGAGCTCTAAGAACAACGTTACAGGCTCTCTTACATATACGCTTTGGACAACTTCAATCTTTAGAAAGGAACGCCATGTTGCAGGTGCATTTATTGTCGCATCAAGAAAGGCGCGATGCGCGACCGTCGATTGCGCCGATGCATAACGTCTCAAAATCAGGAGCGTAGTTATTTAAAAATTTTCGCGGATCGGTTCACAAAATTATCTACACTAAACACTTTAATTTTTTTTTTCATTTGCTTTTTATTACTTTTAACATTTAAGCAATTTTATGAAATGATTCTTAAGCCGAAAATTTAATTAGCAATTCATAACTAAAGTACTATGATAAAATTGAAAAGTTTTATTATTATAAAAATTTAAGATAATTTTTGTAAAATAATAAAGTTTTATGAAAAAAAAAGATTCTTTTACTATTTAATTAAGTGACAAAACTTAAAATCATACTTATTCGTTCTAGCATAATAAAATTTATCAATAACTATTGCAAGCTTTGTTTAAAGAAGTTGAGTTTGAAAAACAATTCCATTAGGATATGAATATAAAGAAGAATAAAAAAATGTTTGTTGAAAATTTTGAAGCTGTAGCAGACGAAAAGGAAGCGGACAGGGAGAAAGTTGCACGGGTGGCGGCACTGGGCGATGCCTGAAAGAAGGGAGGCGAGGCTCGGACTTAGTGGCTCGCCATGTTTCTCACCAAGTGGGGTGTGTAGAGAAGGCCGGGGTGAAAATCATCTCTCGGGGCATGCAGGTACGTCGATTAATCCACTAAACTACAAAATTAGCTTTTTTGATCATTTATCTTTCCGTCTGTCACGTCAAATTCGCCAGTTCCTCGGGGCGAGTTGACGAATTCGGCGCTGCACTTTGGTGTCATGCGATTCGCCTGATCACGTCGGTGTGTGTATCTTGCGCGCGCTCTCGGCGCATAGTTCTCTCTCTCTTTTTCTTAGGTTTTGTAGGGTAAGTTGCTAAAAATGTGCCAAATCAAACGGCACCAAGGTGGTGAAAATAATGTCATTTTTTTGGGAGAACAGCGTCTTTTGCTCCAGTGTCGTAGTTTTTACAAAACATTGTTTTTCGACGTTTCTTGACTTATCTGACGTGAACAGCCTTCTCTGTTTTCATCATTGCAGTTGCGCGCGCGCGCGCTCGTGTTCTCTCCTTTTATTCAGTATCGTCTAAATTTCTCGTATTTTGTTGTCCTTTCAATGGCTCGTTGTAATATGTTTATGATTTTGATTGATTAGCGTAAGTTTTTGGCTCATTTTTGTTGGATTTAGTTCTGTGTCATCCCCGTTTTCAACATAAAGCACTGTTTACATGCACTGTTTATGTCTCCGTCAGCCGTCAACTCGTCATCCTTTTCTACTCTTTGTCAATATCTGTAACTTGGATTGCACGCTATTTTATCATCTTACACAAATTTTCACATTGTCGTTATCGTAACGGCTTCTCTGTTTTCTTCTTTGTTACCATGTTCTCATGCATGCAGATACGTTTTTCAATGCCATCATTAATTTATTTGTTAAAAACTCGCAGCGAGTTGTTTTTTTTTTTTTTTTATGCTTCAAGCAAGACAAGCAAGATTAAATTAAAAAAATTCGTCATCTTGCCAAGATTTTCTTATCTAGAAGTGATCTTTGTTTTGCTTAAGAGAATCATTTTTTCGTTTCGATTTGTTTACATTGTTTACGTCATGGTATTTACTAATAGTGACCGTTGCACTTTCATTAAAACGCAGTTTTCATTTAGTGAGTCACTTAGGTGCAAAATACTTTCTCATTGGCATATGAGGCTTTTCTCAAATAAACATCCACTGCATGAATGACCGTTTTGACAGTTCATTTTATTTTTGAATGTAGCTTTTTTTATTTTTACAATAACTTTACAAATTGAAAATTTTCCGAAAAATGAAGAAAAAATAAAATTCTTTATTTCGTGAATTCTTTATTAGTTTTATCAGCGGCAAAAAAATAAATTTCTTGCATCTGTCAGTATCTTTATTAAAATACAGTTTTAAAAAAATATTTTCATTATTATTTCAGACTCAAAATGGGAAGGAGGCAATTCTTCTCGTTTCGCACTAAGGCCTGTCACCCTTGCGACAACGACGAAGCATCCACCACTATTTTAAGCGAACTAAAGGCCCCACAATAAGCAACATAAGCAAGTTTTGTCACAAACTGTTGCAACAAGCCTAAACGAAAAGAAAATTAGCAATACTAACCATTTCTATAGGGTCAAAGAAATTTGAAAGAAACATTACAGTGGTGGAACTCAACGAAGTCACAAAGCAAGACGATAGACAAAACTGCTTTGCAACTAGGTAAACCTAATGAAATAACAAATAATTGAAGAAACATTTGAATTATAAAAACTAATAGATTTATGATTTGTTCCCAGAGATATAATGATATCAGAATAAAAGAGAGAGGATGGTCACCCCAGGGGCACACGAGCTTTGGAGAATTTGCTGGTCCAGGAGGAGATTCTCCGGTTTGGAGGAATGAGGAATCCGGCGTTGCACCTGGTCGGGATAGCGGCGTCCCCTGGTGGCGGAGGAGTATTCGGCACCAGGGCCGAGGAGGAGTTGCGTCAGTGGCTCGAGCAGCGTTTGGACGCATTGGGTATAGACCCAGTCGCGTACTCGCGCTTTGTACTCAGCCTTTTACGACACCCCGACTCGGCCCTCACTCCTCCGCTTGATGTAGCCAATTCTGGCAGGAACAGAGGAGGAGGAGGAGGAGGACGTCGCTCAAAAGCTAGACCCCGGTCCAAACTGCCACTCCAAGGTGATAGGGAGCAACGCCGTGCCGTCGTACAATGCCTTAGAAGTGCTGCTGATCACGTAAGTTGCATAATCTTTTTCAAGTTTTATATTACTTTTTTTTTTATTTTTTTTTTATTTATTTATTTATTCTTTTTATTGAAATAAACTATTATTTTGAATTTTGTATTATTTGAATTTCTACTTTAGACGTGTGGAGTAGAGACGTTGGTAGATGAATTATGCGCTAAATTAAGAGATCTAGAAGGTGGAGACTCAAAAGATGAACAAGAAGAATTAAAAACTGCCACCGATGGCGAGGCCAAAGTTCCCTTTGAGACTCTTACTCCCCGTGACCGGGCTCTAAGATATTACGCGGCATTCCCGGCCCTGCAACCTACCACCCCAAAAAAGTTTCCTCAACGGAAAGAACGAAACATAAACAACAACAACAGCAGCAACAACAACAACAACAATAATAATAATAACAATAATTATAATAATAATAATAATAATAAAAAGAACAACGGTATCAATTGCAACAATAAAAACAACAATAACAAGACCCGTCAAAAGAAAAACAAGGTTTCCATTGTAAGTAAAATAAAAATGGTAAATTTCGAATAGGCCAAGAAAATTATAATATCCTAATGAAAATAATTATTAATCTACAGGCCGCTGAATCTCAAACACCAGAAGAAAAAGAAGAATTCATATTAACTAAATCAATGGAGCACGAAAGAGAAAAGGAACAAGAACTTGCAATGGATCAACTACGTCTGGCACAATTACAAGCGAAATTTGATGAAAGCCTTGAAGCTTTGTGGGATACTGGTCCTGGAGTTTCTCAGGGTTCTGATTCAATATGGGCAGCTCCTTCACTCTCTATTCCGTCAGGTCCTTTGTGGCCAACAGACAGTGTGGAAGCAGCTTTCCCTCTTATTCAATTGGAAAAACATACAGGGGAAAATTCATTGTACCAGGAATCGCATATTGATGATTCGCCACTTATTCCATGGGATGTTGATTTATTCAGCATTGAGGATTGTGCAGACGAATCCGGAAGTAAAGATAGCAAAATACGTAAGTATGCTGTATTTGAAAATCATTCTTAGTTGAAGTAGTCCTAAAGAATTATACTTTAATCTTTGATTTTAAATTTTTTAGAAGATAACTTAGTATGGTCAGATACAGCTGGAGATGGTCCTTGGTGTTGGGGAGGTCTTGGTAACATTGCCACACTGGGGCACAGTCCTCGCAGTGGCAATTGCTTTTTTCCAGTTATACCCTGCAAGAGCCCTGTTACTATAGGAAAAGAATCCTGTTTACAGCAAAAAATAAACAATGTACCAGAGCCTGATGAAGATTTGCTAACTTCTGCCCGCACTCATTTTCGTCCAATCAAAGAGGACGGTCATTGGGCTGATGGAACTACGTTTCCTGTAAACAATACTCTCGAACGAGTTACATATCGCAGGTATGCAGTTCAGTTGAAATTATAAATCTAAAACTTTTTTTCTTAAACTTTATTTTAATGTGTATAATATATTATTTAAAAGGTCTGAATCAGGAAATTTACTGTATCTTCCTGATGGTGAAAGTCCTTACATGGAATATCGTGAGAATATGAGTTCACCAGTCGCTGTATCAACTAATCTAACCCTGAAGTTCAGGGTTAGACAATGCGACAAAAGCATACAAACAGAGCCTGTTCGTTCTCCAGTTAAACGTAGAATACTTTCGGAACAGGATCGTTTGTATTATTCACCAGATGCTACTGAGGAAGTTAATGTAAATGAAAACGAAGAAACTGAAAAGGATTCTTTTGATTTGGAACAGGTAGGCTGGGATCAGCCAATGACGCTCTTAAGGAGTGAAAGAAAAAGGTAAATTTTCGAAACATCACGTAAATGCATAAAGCGACAGATGTTTTCTTAATAATTAATTTAATTGTTTCATAGAAAACATTGTTTTAATTTAGAAGGCACAGCAGCAGCTTCAAGTCCAGGACGTCGACAGTATTACGTCCTTTGACACTGTGAGCTTGATTAAAATGTCAAGGACGTAATTCATCAGAAGCAGCAGCAAATTGTGTTTTAGTCTAGTAATTTGTCGCAGAATGGGTAAATAAGTCGTTGAGAGAAAAAGGCACAGGGGTCCTCTTGGCATGTGGAATTTGTTATGCATGAACCCAAGATGGCGTGGCTAGCCCCTTGCCAATATGCAAATATATATAAATTTATATAAATTTATATATATAGATTATATATATACATATATATAAATTAAAATGCGACGACAAGATGGATAACTATCAATTTATTTAGAGAATTCAATTATCTTTAACTTCAATCCCTCACGTGAAAAAATTAAGAAAAGAAAGAAAAAAAAGTTGATGAACACATGTATACCTTATACCTCGTTTATGCGAGATTTTAAGGGGAATTTTTTTCAAAAGAATCATAGTAAGAGTGACTTCCGATTTTTTAGTTGTTGATAACGGTTTTGCCTTTTCTGTTTCATAAGTTTTTCGTTAATTTTCCCTCAAAAAAGTAAAGACAAAATTTATAAGTCTACCATAAATTATGATTACAAGTCATTACAAGCATCATACCAATTCAGAATTTGAATTAAGTTAAGTTTTTAATTTAGCACTCCAATAACTTGCATAAATACGAAAAATCAACATGTAACTATGCTAATTGATAAAAAAATTAAAAATATTAAGAAAAAAAATGACATAATGAGGGAAAGAAAGAAAAAAAAAGAGAAAGTGGTAGGAGTCAGAAATGTAGAAAATATGGAAAAAAAAGAATCTAATATTTGAATGCCTTGCGGAACAGATTTTTTCAAAAAAAGTGGCAAGTTGATAAGAGGAAAGCAATGAAAAGTGCTATTTAGTTATCTTGTTGTTTTCCTGAATTATTAATGACTACCATAATCGTATTCCCTAATATAATTTAACTCCCTAGAATTCTAACGTAAATCTTGAAGCATTACCTCAGACATCCTAACCTGTTCCAATCCTTTACCTGTTCCTTACATCCCGCACCTAATCCTTACCTCAAACCTAAAAAAGAAAGCAAAATAACAAAGAAAAACGTACGTGTATGAAAATGTATTTGTGAAAATGAGTGCCTCATTTAAAAGAGTCACTAATAAAAAAAGGCATGAAAGCTGTATTAAATGAATCACATAAAGAGATTGAATGCCTTTTGCGGAAATGTGCTTTGTGGTGGACGTGTATCGTGTTGAGCATGTATTTGCATGTAGAAAAGATTAAAGCAATACGATAATTGAGCAAAAGGCATATACGAAAAATTTCTAGAGACGGCAAAACGAACGAGGAGTGTTGTACTACTAATAAGCAGATATGAGATATAAAGGATAAGGGTGATAAAGTCAAAGAAAGCAGATGCTGCAGTTAAAGCATTTTTCTTTAACAGTTTTAACATATTGAAATTGGTTAAATAAATTTGATAGAAATGCAAATAATGCATAGATGAAAAGTTGATTTCATTGTCTTGTTGATGTTCTAATTATGTTTGATTTTTTAATGTCTTTTTTGAACTTTGTTCTTTTACTTAATGGACATAAAAAAACACCATATTGAACAAATATTCAAACTTTTAAGCTTTAAAACTGAAAGAATAAATGAACAAATTTTAAAACAGATTTAAAAAAAAAAAAAAAAAAGTTGACAAGCATAATTTTATTTCACAGTTAAAATAACAGGTGAAAGAACTTAACTATGCTACTATTGTAGGCTCTGCAAGTGTATACGTTTTTTCTTGATTTTATTCAACATTTTATGAATAGGAAATTTTTTGGGTGATTGTTTTTGGGCATGTTTAAAGACTATTATTATTGGTTTACATAAAATAGTGTACCCTTTTACGTTTTGGAAAACAATTAGTATTTTTAAATCCTTCTTTTTTAAGATAGATAAATGAAAAATTATAAAAGTAATGTAAATTTTCTTACCACGAAATATGAAAATTTGATTGAATGTAAAGATGGAAAGGATGAAATAAAGTTAATGCAGACTAAATTATTTGTAGATTTTCATTTTCCTTTTATACATTGGCGTAATAGTAGGTATTTGCTATTATTAGTTTCTAAGCAGTGTCGTTAAAAATCGGAAGGATAATTTTGTGCGCAATTCACACAAGTGGATTGAGTGTAATGGAAAACAATTTAACAATTTTGCGAGGATTGTTGAGAAATTTTCAGTTTTTTCAAATTTCTGAAAAATTTTTCGAATTTGTGTCTAAAGTACTTGTAATAAAAGTATTCGTAGACTAAGGTGAGAATTGCGGCGATGATACCTACGGCAATTAAAACGAACACTCCGCCGATATTATAAATGGAGATACCGTTTGCGTCGTCTGCATCGTAGCATTCTTCTTCATTATGATTACGTTTCCACCATTTATCTTTTATTTCTTTGAAGAGATTCTCCCTACTCATATTATTAAGACTGAAAAGAAGAAGGCAGTTTAAATTTAAAAACTGAAAAGGGAAATATAGATTAGACAGAACTTACACGTCGTTGAGCTGCTTGGTGAGGGGAGAATTTTTTTGAAGAGCAATGGCGTAAGGCTTCTTTGAAAATTCCGGTCCGATCTCTTTGACATTACAATTGATCATAACTTGATACTTGACGTCGCTGGCTTCGGTGATTAAAGTAAATTTTGAATCCGGCGCTTGCAATTTTTCAAGGGCTTCGGATAAATTCTTGACCATCGCGTGATGATTGATGGCGGAAAAGATTTTGATGTACTTGTCGCTCAGGGGATACTCCCAGACGGCCAATTGAGCTCTCTCGTACGGTCTGAGGCTGTCGTTCAAAGCCATATCTTTCCACATTCTGAAAAGGAAAACCATTCCGAAATGAATCTCTACGACGAAGCAAAGCGCGTACAGCGAAAAGAAAGAGTTACGGAACTCGAAGCATTTCTGTTCGATGTCGTTCATTCTCTGAAAGTATCGGTACGTCGACGAATTCTCGATGACCGTGTAAGTGTACTTGTACTGCGATATCAGGTCGCTGAAGGTTTCGATGTTCTTCTCGATTTTGGAGATGGTGAGAAAGGCCGCCAGATTGGCCGTGTAGGAGGCGATGATGATGAATCCGAAGAGCCACCAGGTCGCGGCCACCAATCGTCCCGACAAGTTTTTCGGCGCCTCGCCGCCGCCCTGCGGCGTCAGAGATGACAGGCAGAACCAGAGTGACTCCTTCAGGGTGAAAATTCGCTTTTCCGCGTCGTGCTTGTACTTCTCCTTGCTGTTTTGGTAGCTGTAAGGCGACCAAGTGTCAAAGGCCCACAAGAGCAAACTCGTGAATAAGTAAGCACCGACGATGCACAGCCAAACGTCGCTCTCTAATACCGTCAAGAACCTAAACGAGAATAAAAATTTTACTTTTGTAAACTTTTTGAACAATCTGCGCGAATACTGGAACTATGTGCATACCTGAAAAGGGAGGTTTGCGCAATTGGTTTTTGCATGAGAACCGAGATGCCCGCATTGAAGATAGGCTCGGTGAAATCGACAACCTTCATCCGCTCCGACATGACGCTAACGGCGCCGAGGCCGATATCTGCTCTTCTCTCCTTCAATTCCCTCATCATTCCGTTCCAATTTCCATCCGCGTTTATGTATCCGTATTGGCCGTCGCTCTCCGCGTAGATTTCGTACGTGAAATTTAGACGTCTCGCAGCCTCGTTCAAAATATCGATCAGCATGCCGCTGTACGCATTTTTATCCTCCTCGTAAATGACGAACGGCGTTTTCGGTATCGTAACCACCCGATACCTTTTCGACGAATCATTCATTTTTATCCCGAAAGAATTTATCGGCTATTCCGGATTCATTTCCCGCGAGAGGGAGAGAGAGAGAGGGAGAGCTGTCGAATCGCGCGCTGCTGTACGTAATATGCAGGAAAAACGAAGGTTGCGAGTTGAAATTTCAATTCTCGGAGCTAATAGCGGCGGTATTTAGAATTTATGGCTGCAGCTATTCTTCTTTATAGCTGCGGAAATCAATCGATCTGTACGTGCTTTTCGCGAGGAAAAATATCAATTATGTCAGAGGAAAAAACAAACTTGTTTCTCGCATTCCAATCGATAGAAAAATATTTTTTTCATATACTTTTTATTGCTGCGGCTGCATAATATACGTGTCAGTTTTTAAGAATATTTTAAACGTCGCCAGCGAGTTTGCGCAGTAAAAAAACAGGTTTATTGCTTTTCTTACTGGCCACTTACAATGAGTGGCTGTAAAGATGTTATTTCTTATCCAAAAGAAGAAGACGTGAATCTCGGCGTTTTGTCCGTTGGTACTTCAGCAAAGTTAGGAGTATTTTTCGAAAATTCTAGGGGACAATTGCGATTACCAAAAATTTAATTATTTTCGTTACTTATAATTCTCATAGCGTATTGAACGAAAGCTCAAATTGAAGTGTGTAGCAAGAACTTTAATTGAAAACTAGTTGGATTAAAAAATATTTATTCGCTCCGAAGCTACGTTTCGTTATGAAATATCAGATAAAATTCCTCAAAAATGAACTAACGGTTTAAACATATTTGCCATTTTTGGTATTAATTTAATCTCGCATAACTTTGGAGGAGATAAATATTTTTTAATAACATCGGGGAATTTCGCCAAGGGAATTTAATTAAAGGTAGAAACAAAGCTTTTTTTTTTATTTTCAATCCGTTTATTCACATAACTCGATTTCAGATTTACACATAACAAAGTTTAAAACCCGTCGATTTCTCACTGATGAAACATTGGAATTGGTCAGAAAAAATAAATCCGACATCAGAGGCGCCCGCGATCCTCGTACAAGTGTCGATCATCCTTGTGCGTTGAAACGTCAATACCATTGCACAGTGTTAACGCAGATGAAAACAAACCGCATCAAGTTCAGTGAATAAAAGTAACGACAAAGAACCGTAAGCGAACGTTGGAACGGACGACGGGACTGGATTGGATCGTACGAAGGCAGCTCCTCTGACGAGTAAATTCATTCACACGTGTGTAGAGAGTGTCGGGCGCGATATCAATAAAACCGGAAAGGCCCCCTCCGTCGCCGCGAATTCAGAACCTGGACCGATAGTTGGTCGGCTCGAGCGTCTGAGTCGGGGCGGGTCTTAGATGGAACTTCATCGACTTGATGCTCTGGGCGGATCTCGGCTTCGAGCTGCGATGGTGATTGTCGTGCAGCTGCTTCTTCTGGGGCCGGTAGCGGTAGTAGTAGTACTCGAATATGAGGGTGATGCAGGCCAGCCCGATGCCGACGAAGATGACGATGAAGACGCCGCCGATGTTCTGGATGCTGATGCCGTCGCTCTGGTCCTCCGGCTTGTCGCACTTCTGCTTCATCGGGTTCTTGTTCCACCATTGGTCCTTGAGCTTCTCGAGCTTCCTCCGGTTGAGCATCATGAGGATGCTGGAAGGGCAGAGTGTCGTATTGAGAATGACTCGATATATTACCTACATCGCTACACCGAGAAAAAGAATTTCTTGAAATCAAGGAAAGCTTCATTCCGGGCAATCGGTTAAATATTTTTTTGATTCAAAGAAACCTCTTTTTTCTTAGAAAGAATTTTTTTTCTTTGAATAAAAAAAAAAATATTTAACCGATTGCCCGCAACGAAGCTTTCTTTGATTTCAAGAAATTCTTTTTCTCGGTGTAATAAATAATACTCACGCGTTGTTGAACTGGTCCTTGAGCGGCGAGCCCTGCTGCACGGCGATGGCGTACGGCTTCCTGGAGAACTCCTCGCCGACCTGCATGAACTCGCAGTTGGTCATGACGAGGTACTTGATGTCGGTGGCGTCGCCGATGAAGGCGAACTCGGTGGGGCCGTCGGCGCGGACGCGCGCCAGCGCCTCCTCCATGCTCAGGGGGAACTTGGTGTCCTCCATCGTCTGGAACATCTTGGTGTACTTGTCGCTGACCGGATAGTCCCAGACGGCGAGCTTGGCCCGCTCGACGTCGGGCAGGCTGTCGTTCAGGCTCATGTCCTTCCAGATCTCGTAGAACTTCTTCTCGATGTTGGCCATGCGCTCGAAGTACCGGTACTCGGAGGAGTTGAGGATCGGGGCGTACTGGATCTTGTACTGCTTGCTGAGGTCCTCGAGGGACTCGACGGGCGCCTCGAGCCTCGAGACGGTGAGGAAGGCGGCGAGGTTAGCCGTGTACGAGGCGATGATGATGAAGCCGAAGAGCCACCAGGTGGCGGCGACGAGGCGGCCCGAGAGATTCTTCGGCGCCTCGCCGCCGCCCTGCGGGGTCAGCGAGGTCATGCAGAACCAGAGGCACTCCTTCAGGGTGAACTCGCGCTTCTCGTCGTCGTCCTTGTACTTCTCGCGATTGTTCTGGTAGCTGTAGGGCGAGAACTTGTCGAATATCCACATGAGCAGGCTGGTGAAGAAGTAGGCGCCGAGGATGCAGAGCCAGACGTCGGTCTCGAGGACGGTGAGGAACTTGAAGAGGGAGGTGGTGGTCTTGGGCTTCTTGCGCAGGATCGAGATGCCGACGAGGTCGTAGTACGGGACCGTGTAGTCGATGACGTTCTCGCGCTCGGCCATCACGGCGAGGGCGCCGAGGGCGATGTCGGCCTTCTTGTCCTTGAGCTCCTTGACCATGCCGTTCCAGTTGCCGTCCTCGTCCATGTTGCCGTACTCCTTGTCCTCGACCTCGCGTATCTCGTACTCGAACTTGACGTGCTCGCGGATGTTGTTGAGGAGGTCGATGCAGTAGCCGCTCCAGTTGCCCGTCTTGTTGTCGTACATGACGAAGGGCGGCTTGATCACGGTGACGACGCGGTAGCTCGTCACGGCCGTGTGGTTCCCGGCCTTGT
Source organism: Ormyrus pomaceus (assembly GCA_900474385.1). NCBI lineage: Eukaryota > Metazoa > Arthropoda > Insecta > Hymenoptera > Ormyridae > Ormyrus > Ormyrus pomaceus. The sequence continues at coordinate 25,262 of UCOM01001695.1, forward strand.
CCATGTTGTCCACCTGCAAAGCAATATAACGCTTAAGGTTGATCGGCGAGCTCGCAGGGGCTCGCGCGGGCGACGCTTGCCTTCAGGGGCGACTCTATGCCCGCCTGCCAGGTCTCAACTACGTCCTCGCTGACGAGCTTCGAGTCCCGGATCTGCAGCAGCACGGCCTGGGCCTCGAACTGGGCGCGGCTCACGCCGTTCCTCTCCCAGTAGAATCCGGCGTAGGTCGGCTCGAAGCCGCTGCCCGCATCGGTGGAGACCTGCTTCAGCCGGCGCAGCAGGTCGAGGTTGCGCGCCGGCAGGCTCGCGTTCTCGTTGTACTCGTCGCAGTCGATGAATCGGGGACGCTTCCACTCGGCCGCGTCGAGGGCCGCCTTCATCGCCAGGACACCGAGCTGGGCGAGGTCGTGGTAGAAGGCCGAGCTGATGATCGGTTTCGGCAGGGCGCCCTTGCTGGTGAGCTCGCTGAGCCGCTGCTGGTTCTTGGCGAGCTGGGGCTTGAAGAGCATCAGGCTGACGTTCTTGCAGTCGGGGCAGCGGGCGGTGAAGTCCTCGGCGAGGGTCACGCCGAACCAGCCGTACTTGTGGCCGGTGAAGCCGAGCTGGTTGCCGGCCTGGATGGCAGCCGAGATGGTCTGCTCGCTGCCGAGGACGAAGAAGTTGACGATGTCGAGGTCGCGGAGCTTCGAGATCTGGCGCTGGAGGGGCTCGCCGGGCTCGCGCGCCTGGACGATCAGGTGGCGCGTCGGTACGTTTAGGAGGAGGCTCTTGTACTTGTGGTCCATGACGAAGTTGTCGTCGAAGAGGATCGCGGCGTTGCTGATGTTGAAGAGGGAGCACTGCTGACGGACGACCTCGGGCATCAGGTCGGCCGGGTTCATCACTTGCACGAGGTACTCTGCGAGCAGTGGCCGGTCGTTAAGCTAGACGTGGAAAAGGGGGGTACTCGGGCGAGGGATTGCTTACGCTTCTGCTCCTCGGTGATCTCGCGCCATCCCAGCAGGTCGCCCTCCTGTCCGAACTGAGCCGAGAGGGTGGGTATGCCGAGGAGGGCGGTGAACCGATTGACCGTCTCGGCGCCGACGCCGTAAGTCGTCGTGTCCAGAACAAAGTCCGGGATCTTGTCCTCATTCTCCAGCAGGGCGGACTTCCATGCCGTGCAGATGCTATTCAGCGTCTCGGTCGAGTCGGTGACGTTTATCTGAGCGACGTACACCTGTCCGAGCTTGTCGGGGTACTTATCTTTCAGGGCCTTTAAAGAATTCGTCACGCTTTTATTTGCCACGTCATTGTCGACGTCATTGATCACGACTGCAAATATAAATGCCATCTTAAACTTTAACAGTGCCGGATGTGAGGAGGCGGAGAAAGGCACTCGTCTATTATTAGTATAGCTCAGCTTTAATTTCTAAACTAATTCGGAGAAACGATTCTCCGCGGTGCATGTAATTTGAGCTCTTTCACAGAGAGCACTTATTTTTATATTTAGTTCATGTAACAGAGCTTTATTGATTAAAGCTCTCGACTAGAAGGAGAAAAATGAGAAAATAGTGTAGCCTGTCAGCTGCCGTCGCGCTTTAAGGGCGAGTCTTTATATTTTTCGAGAGAGAAAATTTATGCGCGCGCTTTTATTCTCAAATAATAATAACAAGATCCACGACATCGAGAAATATAAATCTCGAGATGAAATTCATTAAAGGAGTCCTAAAAAGCAAGCGAGCCATTCATGCGCGCTGCAATAAAATACAGCACGCAGAGAGAGAGAGAGAGAGAGAGAGAGAGAGAGAGAGAGAGAGTGCAACGTCGCAGGTGAAATATATTTACATGCGGAGAAACGCAAGACTGAAATTAGTATAGTTGTACGTGTGCGATACTCCCGAAGCCATAAACAACGTCGTTCGCCAATGTTTTTCCAGAAAACTTACTCTTTTCATCTCTCCCGCCCTCGCTGCCATTTAACGTGATTAAAATCTGGTTCTCGATTTATGTTTCCGGCCGCAATTTTCGAGTTTCTTCGATTGAAAAAGCAATGATTAGCTATTTCGCATTCTTCATTCGGCCTATACAATGGAAAAAAAGGCACGCGAGGGTTGCCTCGGGGGGATCGAGCAACACGCCGTCGTTAATTCCTTCCTATATACTGAAATATTCTCAAAACATATCCCCCCCATCCCCGAAAAAAAAAAAAATCTAGCGCCGCGGCGGCCCTTTAATATTATAATTCCGAGTTTATCGCGGTCCGTAAATATAAAAGTTCCGCCGGGGCGAATATTCCGGAGGCGCGAGCCGCGGTGCAGCGTCCCCGGTATTAAGAAGAAAAATAAAGTATTCCATACAGCGAGGCGCGACAAAAGATTGCCGCGGGAAAAAAGAAAGGTATTGTTCGAGGGATTTATGGGCTCGTGCGCATCTTTTCCAGCCCGTGTTTCGAGAGGGTGCGAGAGAAGTAGGTCAAAAATAGCAATCCCCCCGATAGGGCTGCCGCCGGGAAGAATTCTTCGCGGCGCGTATTGTAAACTGCGCCCCGTGCATATATATATATATGTATGTGTGACGCATTTCTTTTTTCTTAGCGCAGTTTAAAGGCCTCGATGGCTCGGTCTCGGCAGTGACGATTCAGTGTTTACTCCTGCCTAGCTAAGCGACTTTAGTGCACCCGATTGGTGATCAACTTCCTGATTATCGGAGCGCGCGCGATCCGGCTTTTAATCAAAATGTATACGGCACGTAACGTCGCGCGAACGCTTTAATACACAGCCCGACGTTCGATCGCTCAAAAAACCGGCGGAAAATATTTTTTACCTCTACCCAGGGCTGTCCTATTGATTTATCGATTTCTGCCCGGCTTTCGAATGCACTTGAGAAAAGGAAAGGAGCGAGAGCCATTTAAGACTGACCTTGCCGATACCTGCGTTCTCGTCTCGAATGAAATCGACGCGTACAATTATAATTTCGCTCAATTTAATCCGCTAGTGTGCGAATGATCGCGCCGACTCTCCTGCCGACAGACGTGTAATTTAATGACGAATGAAGGCTGTAGCAGCCGACTGTCCGTTCAAATTGGCGAGTACGCGTATACAACGGACGTGGAGGCGCCGAAAAACCGGCAATGACGCGCTCTCGACGCGCTATCAAATCGTCATTTGCATCGTGTGCATATGCACACCGAGGCGTATTCCGCGAGTACCGCGCGCGCGAATTACCCGCCGGCGAAATTGCGCGTCAGTTTCACTGGCGAATGCGCGCACGAGCGTCGGTCAAATTCGTGTTTTTCGGGAGAGAATCTATTAAGGTACATGAAATAAATACAGAAATTTTTATCTCTGGATGGAAATTAAATAAGCTGTGCATTGAAAACGCATTGGGGCCTTATACCTTGCGAAATTAAAACTGAGCTCGATTCCATTGTTATGAAAACAATGTTTCGCGTGCAGTGGGTATTATAAAAAGGATAAAGAAGGCGAGCTATTATTTCACCGTAATTAGTTTACACTCGGCGAAATGAAACCAATTATTTTTTTTCTAGAAAAATACAAAAGGAATTCGTTAAGAAGACTAAGAAGGAAAAAGAGAATCAAGTCGTACTCACAAACGTTGACGGGTCGGCTGGGCTGCTGTTGCTGCTGGGCCGCAACCCGTAAGCCCGGAGCCCCGAGCGACAGGAGCAGGAGGAGCAGGCGAGCGGGCCCGACCGACATGCTCCTGGGATGCCGGCGGAAGCAGCGACGACTGGACACTGTCCACGGCCCTTCCCGTCAGCCGGCGACGGGCTTATTTTTGTTTGGTCGCCGGTTGCCGCGGGGATGACCCGATCGCAGCCAGGCGAGACTCGTCACCTGTCCCCCGGCCAAAGCCTCATCTATTTTCTGCCCTTTGCCAATTAGCCGCCAGACACTTTCGCGGCTCCATCGATCGGCGCGCGCGGAGAGAGAGAGCCTCTCTCCCCAAATCGATACATACCGAGCCGATAAGCTCATTTTTCATTGCAGCGACGGTGGCGGCGGCGGCGGCGGCTTTTCCTCCTTTTCCAGGCACACACGTGCCGGCCTTGTGCCGCTTATATATATATATATATATTTACACTCGCGGCACGCGACCGACTGTCGACTTTTCGAATTGGTTATCGATACTCGCCCTGGGGAATTCCTCCAAGTTTCCCATTGAGCAGCTCTCCCAAGTTTTGACCGACTCAAGGCCGAGGCGAAGGTTACGCGAGGCCCGAGCGCCGATTGAGCGAAAGCCGCGAAAACTAAATAAGCCCCGCGAGCTGTTAATTTTTATTCCCGCGGTGCGATTATTGTCGCTGCGGCATTTTCGCTAAATTCGAAAGTCGATCGAGTCGAAGGGGAAAGAAAGAAATCCCGCTCTTTAATTCAGCCTCCGGCGAGGGCTTATTATTTCTCTGCACTTCCATCCTGCCGCTCCCTCGCGCTCGAGCTCCACTTTTCGTGCCCGCTGAGATTTAAGCGGCAATTCGCGGGAGCAAATCGATGAAAAGGGAGCAGTGCACGCACAAGGAGACGCAAAGGGGTAATGCTGCGCGATAAAAATAGCGCGCGGAGACCGGAGGGAGCGCTCGAGAGACGCGCAGCCTAGTTGCGCCGCAAATTTATCCGCCTTTTGCATTGCATTTTCAAAAATTTCCGTTTAGGAATCGAGAGCGATCCTTTGTCGACTGCTGCATTTGTTCCCGTTCTATACTCAATAGTCCGCTCGAGAATAAATCGCGTCAGCTCAATTTTCCAAATTAATTTATGCACTTATCGTCAAAAATTACGAGACGGAAATGGTTTCGTTAGAAATTTATGGCATAAATTTTAAAAGAAAAAAGCCTGGGATTATTCCGAGCAAAACCCACGCAATTTTGCATCTCTAATACCTAAATCTACATCATAGTGGCCTACTTAACGATAGCGAACTTTTAATCTACCCTATGATTTAGAAACGGAAGAACGTTATGCTCCTTAAAGAAGTCGTTATCAACTCGCGGATTAAACGTAATAGACTTTAATTTTATACTTATTAACCAGAATTTGAGGGCGCGCTTCGCGTTCAAAATGGATAGCGGCTGGATAATGGTCGAATAATGGCTGGATAGTGGCTGGATAATCAAGTCAAACATACCCCGAACGACCATCATGCCTAATAGCAACCTCATCATGCTTCATCTACTCCGGATGCATGCTCGGGATTTTTCACCGGATTTCGTTATACCTTCAAACTTGAATTTGAAACGAAATAGACTGGGCAATCTCGAGTATATACCCGGAGAACATGAAGCGCGAGGTGGTTGCTAGGTATGATATAGTCGTTTGGTCTCCGATAATGGCAAGATAATAACTGGGTAATGGCATTTTTCTAAAATTAAAATAGTGATGAAAATGGAACAATATGAAAATATCCATTTGCGACTGCTTTCGCGCTCGTCAATTTTGAGATTCGAGAATTTCAATTTCAAATTCGAAAGTTTAATTCGATCAAATTCTAGTTATTAAGTAAAGAGTCTATTACGACTAATCCGCGAGCTAATAACACTCATTAAGTATGCCAGAATGATATAATATCGTTTAATAATGCTTTTTAGTGAAGGCATTTTTTCGTATGAAAAATTCTATTACGAAATTGAGACCAGTACTTTTATGCGAGTTTACTATAATAGTAGTCGCTAATGATATCTCATTATAATAAGAGCTTATTACTTAAAAATTTATGAGTAAAAATTTATGGTATAATATGAATAATAGGTTGCATAATTTCCGCATTCAATTTACTTAATTATAATATGGGCATTAAATTAATTGATTAAAAACTTCTTTGTAATTGAAATAGAATTATAATATATTAGAATTCAAAAGCTTTGATAATACTTACGTTTTCCATATTGTCCGTCGCCAGCTGGGATGTCGATCATTGAAAAGCGAAAATTAATGATGATCATCAAGTTTGAAAGAGTTCGATTTCCATTTAGGTATTTATTATTGTATATTAGAGCGCTGCTTTCCCTTTAAAGTAAGCTGCCTCCTCTAGTGGCTTGAAGCTTTCATGAAGGCAAAAAAGAAGGAGGGCCAGTCGATCTACGGTAATCGCATGCATTACAGAAGAATCGTTCTGCCCGGGAAAGCTGAGCAATTTAGCCTGAAAGCTCGTTGAATCTTGCAACGAAAATTCGTCTTTGTTCGCCGCTGCCTCTGCTTATATCCTTCGTCAAGCTCAATTTCACCGAGCTTGGGCGCTTCATTTTTTTTTTCTTTCACCCGATATAATAATTTAGCATTCTCGGCTTGATTAAAAATTTTTTCCAAGCCCTAAAGTACAAACTTTCGGCGATCTTAAAATTGAATAATTTAGGGGAAAAGTTTCGCTGGGCGAGGTGAAAAAATCAATTGTTTGACTGCAGTGCAGGTTTTTCAAGCTCCATACCGATTCTACCATTTGACTCCGGCAGTAAATCTAACCTAAACAGCACGTGTGCCTTGCCAACCGAGCGCGCCACATGCAAGTGCGCGTAATGTGATATGCAGTCGTAAAAAATTCATCTCCAGATCTGCATCCGCTGGCAGCTTTCGCGTGCTTAAATTTTCGGTCGCATTCCGTCGAGCTCCTTTCGAAAAATTTATCTTCTCTTCGTACCTTTATACTTGCCGAAAGACATAAAGAATCCTATTTTTCGAGAAAAAAAAATGCAACGATTAGGCGACTCGGATAGCAGGGATGCGGAATGGCAGAAATTCGTTAGCATTTTTAATTTACAAGTAAGTCGAAAGAAAAGTTACTTTTCAACAAAAATTTTCTAAATCTTTTAACGCTTTCTTATCCTTAAATTTGTCAATTTCTTGAAAGTGGGCTTGATTTGAAAAGATTACTTTGCAAAATGTTTAATGGTCCTAACCTCAAAAAAAAAAAAAAAAAAAAAAATCCGTTCCCTATTGACAGAAAACTCCCCCGATGAAATACGCAGAGCCGCAAATACCGGGCGCACCGAAGAAGGCCAAGACACACATTCGCCGAGAGGGTCTGAAGCCACGCAAATTGATTTACGAGCCCGAGGACGCGAAGAGATCGAAGGAGAAGCCGGCGAGCAAAGTGTGGGAGGACAGCGGCATCGCCCTTTGGGCATCGTCGAGCGCGACGCTCGGAGCCGAGGACGCCGACAAGGAGAATCGTCCCGAATCCGGTAAAATGCACAAAAGTAGAGGAATGTCGCGCGCTAAAAACGCTGATAGAGTTCGCGATCGAGGTCAAAAGGACGCTCTCCCTAAACCAGCCTTTCGATTCATTAGGATATGAAGAATTCCTCCTCCTTCCTTATTAGTTGTTGTTGTTCCTTTGCATGTCATGTAAATTTACAAACAGACCTGTTTATCGTTTATACTTGTTGCTGTCCAACGTATTTCTTTTCGCCTGCATGTGTAAACAAGACTATCTTGTGTCGCGTCAGAATTCTGTACTTCCTTAATTATTAAGTGTTATTGTTTAATAAATTTTATTCGATGTTTTTCTCATAAATTATATCTTGAAGATAATTTTTGGTTTCGGTTTTTTACGCCGGTTTTTTTTTTAGAGACAGAGATAATTCCCAATTCGCAGATACGCACAGTCGTACCAGGAAGTTTAAGAGCAAAATTGAATCAATGGGTCGCCGAAGTACTCGCCGCAATGAATTGGAAATAGTTTTATTGAAAACTTTTTATTGTTTTAAACGACGAGATAATTGTTTAATCAGTTTAATAATTTATCTCGCGCTCTCAGCTGACTGTGATTTGATTAACGGACGGCTAATAGACTCAAAACTAATGACTCTGAAAAAGTGTACAAGCAAGACTTTTTAAACTGCACTCGTTCGCGAAAGGTCCAACGTACTCTATCTGACGGTGAAATCGTCGTAGATATATGTATACACATTGCTAGTAAACACACATCACGCGCGCAGGATGATGAAGTGGGAGGCTCAATCAAAAATAAAAGAGCAACGCCGAGCTCTATAAACAGTAAGTAAAGAAGAGCGATTGCGGGCCCCTAAAGGGAAGACAAATGACGGCGCCCGCAAATTTTAGTATCTTTATTGTGTAACAAGCAATAGTGGACTATCGAGAATCCCTAAAAAGGATGCAATATTAAATATTAAAATTCCGATGTAAAGAAGAGTTTAGTTTTTGACTGTTTTTACTTGACGAGGGACAAAAACTTTTTTATTTTTTAATATCAGCTGATAAAAGTTAAAACTATTTGTTTACGTGCTTGGTTTCGCAGTAAAACCTAATGAAATTAATTCAACCATTACGGTGCGAACCGTAAAAAGTTTTTTTTAGTTTGTATTCATTTTATATTAATGTACATTTCGACGTTGACATTAAATATTTTATTACCTGTTTCAAATTAAGCAGTTTATTTTTTACACTGGCGTCATTAATAAACCGGAGGTAACGTGCATGCAACGGCAGTATTAATAGCCACGAGTTTATGGCGCAACATTAGATTCAAATAATATGCAGCAATTATTTTTCACCGTTGAAAAAAAGAGCATGCAAAACTCTCATATATTTAAGGTATGACTAATTACGCTACAATTCCCGCAATTTAAAAAAGTTTTTGCAAAACAGTAATTATTCACGCGGAGATTAAGCTCGGCGGCGTAATGAATCCGACAAAGAAAAGTGAAACCTGCGTTTGATCCCCTTTGTACGGCTGCAATTTAGAGCTCTTGGCACTTACCTTCTCCGTGCATTAATTCGCTACTCGTCCCGTTCGCGTTACTTTTCAGGCGCGCAATAAGTAGATGCCGAGGTAGCCAGGCAATCGAGTGCATCCAGCCTCCTTTGTACTCTCGGACTCTCGGTTTAGCTCTCTTCAAAGAAAATTCAAGGGAGAGAGGTCGATTCAATGGTGAAAGGAACGAAGGGAGTTTGTAGGTATTATATGAGAGAGGCGATCGGGCTTGGCATCGAATTGCACTCGGCATTTCGGCCGAACCTGAGTAGACGAGCTTTTCCTCGAGCTTTTGCGCGCGTAATCGGGCAAGTGGTCAGGTGAATTTCTGGGCACCGGGGGCTGGGAACTGGGGGGAGGGGGGTGGAGTATATCGACCATGCGGGAACGACGAGCGAGCGAACGGAACGCGTGCGCACACGCGGCGCTCTCTCGTTCCCACTCCTTTCAAAAAAAAGAGAGAAGAAAAAAAAAGACTGGCCTTCCCGTGCGACGCGTAGCCTCGTTAGGTTTTGCCCAGCGTCTCTCTCTCCTCTATCGAATCAAATCACATAGTTTATATAAGCAATTGATAAGTCACTTGGAATAATATAATGATTCACTTTTGTTAATCGAGATGGATATATCGGGGCTGGGATGATAGATAGATCTAATAATAAAAAACAAGCGTGTCATCTGTTATATTCACATCATGTATTATCAAAGAAGTCTGAGAACAAAAGTTGTTGTTTTTATATTCACAATGATAACAGTTTTTAACAGTTCCAACGGAACGGAACGGAATTTGACGTGTAACGAAACAAAAAGATTGCGCGGCGATTGCAGGCCGCGCGGTGCACCAGGTAACAGCCGGATACAGAAAGCAGCTGCAAAGAGATTTTGCGCGAAAATAAAAAAAAAAAAAATAAAAAGACAACGCAGAAGACTCGGATTTGGTTTACGCTCGTCGCTTGCGGCCTTTGTCGTATCGGCCGCAGGGAAGCTTCGGTCGAGGCGCGCCGGCGCGATCGGTGCGCGCGTCCCTCGCGCTTTTATACCCGGAAAAGAACGAGGGATGTGAAAGGGCTGCGGAGACTCGTGAAAATAAAAGCGAGCTGGCGGCGCGTCGGTGAAAAAGATATCTCTCGGAAGTAGCGCTGAAGTGCCTGGACCCTCGATGGTATTCATGTATATATATAAATAAACGGAAATGCAAAAAGGGGGATAATAAATATCGCAATGATTGGCGGCGCTGATATACAACGATGATGATGGCAATAGTGTCGACCTCGATTTTTAAAATTTTTTTTTTTTTTTCTCTTTATAATCTCATCTTGTTATTATTTTTCCTCATAATATTAAAACGAGCTCACACTGTACACTCTCATCTCGCGACAATCTCGTGTGTACGGTAGGTATAATACTTAATTATAGACTAGTGTATTCATCGCCATTGATCTCCATTCATCCGCCTCACCTACACGCTATACATACATATATACGAATATTGTTCCATATTTACATACCTAAGCGACAGGCTCACGTAATGTGCGTGCGTGTGTGCGCGCGCGCTTCCTCGCGCGGCGTCGCCTTTGACCCCCTCTCTCTCTCTCGCTCGATCTCCCACTTGACATTTTCGCTCTCCCTCCCTCTCTCGCCCTCTCTCCGTGAATCGCTGCAGCTTTCGAACTTTTTCATATAGCCTCGGATCTTTCTCTCTCTCTCTCTCGCCGAAACTCTACGAGTTTTCTCGCTCTGCCAGTTTTCTGCCTTTATTAGACGCGCGCGCGTTTATTCCCGCGTTTAGACCGTTCCTACTTCGAGAAATTCTGGAAAGCGAAATTAAAAATTTTGAGCGTCATCGATTGAAACCACATTTAGCCCTTCGAGGGAGGGGCCTTATATACTTTGTCAAATAATAAACGAATCGCGCGGAAGTAACCGCGGCAAGTAGGAAGCAGCCGCGAGACAAAGAGCCCGCTTAAACGCTCCCGCGTAAAAATCAAGCCTATGGGAAATACATTGGCAATATATTGAAAAAGTATATTGAAAAAGTATTTGCAATATATCCGCAAGACTTCTGCAAATGCACATCATCCAATATATGTCCAATATATGCATGCTTTAATTCAATACCCTTCTTGTGCTAGAATTGAGCTATAAATTAAAAGGTTTTTTGAAAAAGAATTTTTTTTTGTCATGAGTAAAATAATAAAAATAAAAAAAAAATTCCCGAACCTGGATTCGAACTCAGATCCTTGTTCTTTCTAGGCAAGCTCTTTACCACTGAGCTATTTTTTATTTATGTCATAAAAATTATATTTAGGTTATAATGTATCACCGATCAGAAAATAATTCAGGCAAGTATAAACGGGTCGCAAAAATCAGGGCCTTCCGTAGCCTTAAGATTCTTGTTTAGTTGGCCCTGATTTACGCCTTATTTCC
>UCOM01001696.1:0-36399 GCA_900474385.1 Ormyrus pomaceus
CCTCGCTTCGCTCGGGCGAAAAATGTCTCACGAGGTAAATAATCAACTTCCACACCAGTGTCGAAAAGTACTATTAAAAAAAATTTATGTATATTAATTGGTATTTTTAATGTATATAATTTAAGACTTTAGAACGAAAAGATCATCATCGAATCGTCATCATCAATATCTTATTATGGTTAATAAACTCAATATAACGATCTGCTTTTAATTATAGTTTATTTTACTTATACATTATTATTGTACTTAACGTTACACCTTAAGCATGACGAGGCAAAATTAAAATAAAATTAAACTTGACTTTTGCGTCACACGCATACAATTTTCAGTTTGTCAAACGAAAAAGTTGACACAGGACAGTGATTAGTTTCGACATTGTGATAAAGTTGGTTTAATAAAAACAGTCCAATCTGTCGCATTCAAGTGAAAAAAAACGTTATCTTCTATTATCAGCCCTTGAAAACAAATCAATTGCAAAACTATGTGGTGCAATAAAAGATTCAACATTTTTATAGATATATTAAGTCATATACTAATTATAATGCGTATTTATACTCAAATTTCTTATTGTAAAAAGAATAAAATTTTAATTAAAATATTTATTTATTATTCATTATATAAATAGAAAACTTTCATGTTTTAAATATTTAGAAAAGACTTTAGATTTTTAAGTTGCTCTTCTTAAACTTATAATTATATTATATATCTATTTATCTAGGTAAACAAAAAGTATAAGTTTACCTAACATTAAGCTTTAATTAATTTAATTTAACATATAAAACTTTCCTACATTAAGTTACAAAAATTCGGAGAAAAAAGATTTTAAATAGATATTTGCCAATAATTTTATCAATAGAATCAATATCCTGTTTAACTCGTTGTTTAACGTAAAATAGTTATTTAATTATGCTCTTACATATTCTGAAGCAATTAATAAGTTCTTTCAAATAGTGTAAAATAGCACACCGATAAAAATGATCAATGTTGATACTTTTAATTTACAATAACTATTATAAGTAGTTGTCAAAAGATAATGCTTTCGAATAAAGCGTTTTTAGTTGTATAACAGAATTTAATGTCCAAACTAGCTGTAATAGTTAAGGCTGATAAAGTTACTTCAATCCCGGGATAGAAAATATAAGAGAATTACAATCTTTCGGGTGCCAGCCCGTTACTTTTTCGTCACCTTTGATGAGTTAGCTATACGTTTTCCAAATTGAAAAATAGTAATGATATGGCGATATCAAATTTTAAATATCCAAAAGTGGGATTTATAAAGAATATATTTCTTCTGCCCTCCAGCCGGAAAGCGGCAACTTTCTGGCCGCAGCGGAAATTTGCCGCTTTCCGGCAAGGTATGTAATATTATACTAATTAATAAACAAACAATTTATTAATATTATACTAATTAATAAATTTATTAATATTATACTAATTAATAAATTTATTAATATTATACTAATTAATAAACAAACAATCTCTATTTAAAGTTCATCATTTATTTGATCAGATTTTAAAATATTTTCAGCGAAATTTATACTGCTCCAAAAGTTTTTATTTCCAAGATTTTCGATACTAGCCATTTTGTATTTACCTGGTCCTGAAATATGTAAATAATGAAAATTTTTTCGAAACGGATCGACTTTCTCCCATTCTGGTATAAAATCTTGTGTTCTAAAATACACAAATATTAAAAATGAGTCTACAAGATTACAAGAAGCTGTTTATGATTTTACCAAATTCAAATATATTACAAACCCTTTTTCAGCATAAGAAGTCCATAATTGTAGAAAATCGCTTTGCATTTCTCGGTCACTCTTTCTTGCTGTAGGATCCATGAAATTAATATCCATGACAAGAAAAGCGTCATCTGCATGACTAACCCCTGCAAATTATAAGTTACTCAATAGCAAATAAAATGAAAATATCAAATAGTTGTGATGATTATGTCAATCAAATGAATGAGCACAAACCAAAATTTTGTTTTGTTCCGCTGAGTACATCACTGAGACTCTCAGAAGCTCTATAACTATAGTAATAAAACCATACAGGATTTTTATTCGCCTTAGCTTGCATTCTTGCAGCTTTTTCTGCATCCGCTGCAAATAATCTGTCGCCAACCATTTTGACAAGTAAGTTGATGTTCTGCTTATCAATAGGCTTATCTCCCAAATAATGTTTCTTAATATTCATTGCTGTCTGTGCATGGAATTTCAATGGAACTGTGTAATTGAAATCCAATAAATGCGGGGCTAAGTATTCCCAGTTTTGATCAAGTTCTTGTAACAATTGTTCGTTAGTAGCGAATTCTTAAAAACAGATTATTACCAGGTTAAAAATATGGCAATGGTATATACAGATTATTAAATGTTACATTCTTATATTAAAATTATTACCGGCAACTGGATAAAGTCCCTCATCGCTAGTAATGCTTGTTATCCACGGCACATCTAGCACATCTCCAGTTTCGAGTATTTCTGCTGGGGAACGATTAATAAATGGCGCGTCCCCTGATTTTTCTACTACCGGACCAAAGGGTGAGAATGGATTATAAAGCCATGGCTGAAAAGTGACACGTAATAACACATTACTAATTATTACTATTATTATTTCCTTATATACATATTTATTTAGATTTCATGATTTGAAAATTTTTAAAAAGCATTATTTTTTTAAAGCACGTGTTTAAAATTACCATAAATTCTTTGACAGCCTGAATCATGGGCCTTGCTGGTCGTTTCCTAAGACACTTAACCATTTCCTTATTACTTTCGGTTGGACAACCCATTAAAGCACCAAGCTTTTTAGCCTTTTCTAGTGAATTTTCCGTTTGTGCCCAACTATTCAAAACCGTGCCACTCAAGGAAATACCATTTTGAAATATACCAGCACTGAGAGGTGAAAAGTAATGATAATGCACGCTTACACCACCAGCACTTTGGCCAACTAAAGTTATTCTTTTCGGATCTCCCCTAAAAAATTCGATATAGTTATGGATCCATTTTAGGGCCATGCTTTGATCTTTTAATCCCATATTCCCGGGTACGATGTCGTCTTCCGTACTTAAAAATCCTGGAAAACAGGTTTAAATTATTTAAAGGCGAACGTAGGTGCCCACAAATCAACAAATTAAAAAAATTTAATTGATATTTCCACTTTTATATTTTTATAAATCAACATTTTGTTTACCTAGGGGCCCTAGCCGATAGTTTATAGTTACAACAATAACATTTGTATCCATTAAAAATCTTGGCCCATACATATTTCCTGAACCATGCATAAAAGCACCTCCGTGAATCCATATTAGAACTGGCAATAAGGTAATGTCGCCTCCCCGTTCAGGTGCGTAAATATTTAAATAGAGACAATCTTCAGATCCTTGAACGCGTTCATCTACAGATATGTGATTGGGTATATGATTAAATTGTATACATTCATGAGACAATTTCTTTGCTGGCAAACGACCGGTCCAAGCTGTTATTGGCTGTGGAGGCTAAAAATAGTGATTTAAATTAAAGTGAAACTGATCAACCTCAAAAAAATCACACAATTGATTAATAAGAAATTGAAATATATAAAAATATTTTAAATATTTTATAATTTATTTACGTGATGATTATTAGGTAATACTTAAAACACTCGTTAAATTTTTCATCTAACATTTTATGAGATACTGCAAACTTTATATTATGCAACAAGAACTCATAAAATAAATATACCTAAATTTATTGAAAAATATTAAATTCACGGAAATTTGAAATTAACTTTCAAGATCCAATTTTCAAAGTTGTATAAAAATTGTCATTTTCCTCTGAATCAAATATAAAAAAATAAAAAGTTTTGTTATGAATTTGGAAACTCTTGCAATATATTGTATAGTATTGTTTCAGTTTTATGGTGTTCAATGACATTTTAATATCGAAAACGCATGATTTGAGAAATGATTGCGATTAATCTCTAATTATTTACACTGCACTTATAATAAAAATTGATTATTTTTATTCAATGAGTTAGTAGAAGTTAGAGTATAAACAAGATTATAATGGCATGATTAACTTTCAATTGAAGGACCTCAAAATAATTGCATGTTTGAAGAGTGGGGTGTTCGACACTCGAAGCTATTGATAAGAATCGTCATAAAAAATTATTATTAATAAAAAATCATAACTATTGTAAATTGCGTTATTTGTTGGAAATTATTTCGAGTTGATTTTGTCTGATTATACTACTCTGTAAGAAAACAAACAGTTCATCATTCGATCTTTGAAAAAGTATAATTATTTCGAAGGTCGAAGTTATTTTTTATGAAAAAGATAATCCAGCAGAAATAGGCTGAATTTTTATTTCTGTGGGTTTAAATCAAAACTCACATGATATTTTTCTTAAAAAAACTTTATTATTATATGAAAAAAAAATCAAATTGAATAAAAAATGTTAAATTCTGAATGATTCTCATCACTGAGCGCCCACGCAATAGACACAACAGCCACTACGCCACTATACGGTGCTTATCGCACATGTGACGTTGATACGATGGGCATACAGTTTTTGCTTTTTTGCCGGAATTTCTTGGACAAAGCTCACATCTCGTCTGAACAGCTGCTCTCAAGTTCAAACGAATTAGGCATAAAAAATTGATCTTTAGAACATTAGCTATATGTGTATTTTCAAATCCTTTCGAAGGCTAGGAATGATGCTCTCTCATATGATTCTGTACCAAATGAATATACAAGCTCCTGAGGCTAAATAGAGCTGTGACTTTGGAGCTGATATATATCTCGCTTCAACAAACTGTATTTGTGTACAATTCTAGCATTAACAGCTCATTGTATCATTTGTACAAGATTCATTGAGTTTTTAATTGAATTCTTTACAAATTCTACAATTCGCTGATGACTTAGTCATTTTTACTTAACAGTAAAAATATCTCAGAAGCAATAAAAATTCTTCAAAATTAAATTAAAAATCTATCCAATAGCTTCAAAAAGAAAAATCTACTCCTTTACTCGGAAAACTGTCGGATGACGATATTTAATAAAAATAAAATTAAAACCAATAAATTTTTCATAATAATTAGTAATAGTAAAATTAAACATAATGAAAGTGTAAAAAAAGGGCGTGATCTTAGACATGAATCTCAAATGGACTTCACGCGTCAATCGCCACGTATTAGCATTTTAAAACGTTTCAGAAGAGTATATTGGGCCTCTGACCCAAACTTACTTCTGATGTTATACAAATCTATGATCAGATATGTGCTGGAATACGATGGCTTCTTACTCTCGCCAATTGAAGATTCTAACTTTTATTGTATTTTGCAAAAAATATAAAACTTTTACAAACTTATTATTTTTAATCATGGATTCGTAAACATAATCTTCCAAGAAAAATAATGTCAGCCATAAACCGCATTTAGAAGTGATCACACATCACTAACCTCTTTAGATACAAAATACTCGATAGTGATATCTGTAAATTGGAAAAGTCTCCCGACTCCATTAGAACGTATTTTATGAATTATACAATATTCACAGAATTAAAATGATAAAAAAGATCCATAGATTTAAATTACATGGACTCAACTCTATTATTAATTTTTTGGCTAATCTAAATCTCAGTATTATGGAAGCTATTTCTGATGTTATTTATGTTATATATAAATTTTAACATTTAAAGAACTATATTGTTATGCATTTGAATATTACTATATTATTAGATATATTGTTAGTTGAGTCTTATAGAGTCGGATCGAGGGATTATTTTCCTATAAGGCTATCTCTTTTCCTCTCACAGAGATTATGGAATCGGGGCTCGATAATTTCCTATTAACAAATATAATAATATTTGTTAATAGGAAAATAGATTTGTATGTAATTCTTATATGTAAATAAGAATTACCACAATTATATCTCGTTTTTAATTTAATATACTAAATTTGTATTTTGTACCCATCATATACTACATATATATTATAATTACACTTTTTCTTATTTGACTGTACATATTGTAATTTTATTTTAATATTGTAATTTTATTTTATTTTATTTTTATTTTTACTATAACTGTGTAACTTTTTTTTTCTTTCCTTTTTTTGTTAATAAAAATTCATATTTAGTTCAGTTCGATTAAAAACTTTAAATTGAGGTGCAAAATTCGTTGGGGTGTCGAACATCTCGCTGCTGCAGGTTAATTAATTTAAAATCACGGAAAACTTCCACTACTATTCTTGCAGATAATTAATAATGGAACATTATAAGGCATTTATATATTTATAATAATTAATTTTTCTTATATTTTTTCTTATGATTTAGAAAGTTTATAGTACGTATCGAAAATTTGTTTAAAACTTCATTGAATTATATGCAATCAAAATAGTTTAACTTAACGTCATTAATTAAATAAAATAATTAAAGAAAATTTAATATTTAATTTTTTAAATTAATTGGTTTAAAATGGAAATATTAAAAAAGAAAAGTTTTTTACAAACACAATGAAATGAATAAAAATGATTCTAATAATTCTTTATAAATTTCTAAAAATGCGTATAACTATGGTAGATATAGTAGGTCTCTAGCTTTTCAGGCACTGTGATAGTTTTAGAAATTTACAGACATTATATTTTTGTACATAAATTATTTCTTTTTAGAAAAATTATAAAATACAGAATCTAAATTTATCCCAATTTTCTTCAGAATAATCGAAACATAATAGACGTACGTGTATACCTTAAATCGAAGTTTTCCAATCGGTGGTAGAGCGTAGGGAATTCCCTCATAAGCTTCGTATGGTCTTCCATATTCAGATATCTTGTAATAACCTTCAATGATTCCAATGGGTGTTTTTACTTTTGGTATGTGGTCATTTGAATAAACAAAATAAAACGAAAACGTCGTCAAGAATAATAAACCGCCTAGCTTGATCATCTTGGCCTAACTAAGTAATTATCCTACAGAATGACATCTAAAAAAGATTATAAGTATTTAACGATGCGCACAGCTCTAAAGTACGAGAGTATACAGACCGTTAGGAAATGAGAAGAATAACAGAAACCAGATAAATCTCCTAATCAGCAGAAAATGAAGATGCATTTCTTATATAATGTTTTGTGTATTATAACTACTAAAAATCTAAAATAAAAAAAAAATAAAATCTTTTTATCAAAGTCGAGATTATAAATTAACGTAATTATTATATAACTTATACTACAAAAATTTACTATCTGAATTTTTTTTTTATTAAACTAATTTTTAAAAATATCCATAATATGGAATATTCATACTTTTGAACAATATTTTTTGAGTTCTAAAAAATCTCAATTTTTAAAATTAATTTTAAACAAGAATAAGTAAAACGAACAAATTTTGATCTACAATAGTTTGTGGTTATAATAAATATTATAACATGCCTATTATATTAATATTATAAATAATTTTATTTTATTTTACTTTTAAATTTTTTTTTATTCCAATTTGCGATCTTTGGAATGACATAATCTGCATAAACCTGCGCAGTTGTATTGAAAATCAGAAAAGGGGAGTAGAGTAGAGAATGGGCGGTTTTGTACGTTATGCAGCTGCAGGGTTGTTGGACAAAATGGTTTTGGATCACCTTGCGGCTGAATTCAGGGTGAAGAAGACCAAGAGAACGTTATATATAGGAAATATATATCTATATAAATATATAATCTATATTCTATATAATATATTAAAGTACGTCTAAACTATATAATTTCCATATAACGCCATTTACACCCTGGAATTTGATTATACGCCCCGGGGCCAGGTGTCCCGAAAAGCATTTTGTCCAACTAACCACACCAGCAGGATAAAGGATCAAACGCAAAGCACAATGCGTAAGCGCCATTGAATTTGAAAATACAAATATAGAGGCGCTGATTCAAATCGGCGGGAAACTGAGAATCCGACATTGCCATTCTAGCGTCAGTAGCGGCAATAAGGTCGTGACAGTTTCTGCAGGTTTGCACTGGTAAAATTTATATTTTTAACATTTTTTTGAAAAACTTATTTTGTTGCATAATACTAAAAAAAGGTTCTTATGTCAAAACAGTAATCTTATTACAAACGATGATAAACGATGCACAGCAGTAAGTAGTAAACAATTGGATCTAATCAAAAGACTGATAGTTGATAAACAAAATGGATTTACCCGCCACCCAAACAATCGACGATGATGAGCTTGTTCCTACGCAACAATTTTTAGTTGATGAGAAAAATGAGACTGCAGTGGTAATTGAACCTTCTACTACATTTTTCAATTCTTTTTAAGCGTAAGAAAAAGGTTAAGAAAAGAATTAATTTTAGGTAGGGACACTTCAAATTGTAAACGGCAAACAATATACGATTGTTACGGGGATTACAACAATTGGAAGAAGTCCAATTTGCAAGATTGTCATTTCTGATGAGGTATTTTTACTCTATATTTTGCTTTTTAATTTGATAAAAATACATGTTTATTTACATGCCTTTTATTTTCAGTCTTCTATACCAATTATTACTTTCTTTAAAAACATTATTTTTAAAGTTCTTCTTTTGCATTATTTAATCCTCGCTTTATTTTATTTTCATCAAAATCGATTGAATTCCAAAGTTTTTTTTCTCCTAAATTATCATTTGTTTCTATTAAAAGCTTCCCTGGTCCATATATGTGCAAATATTGGAGTTCATTTTTAGCAGGGTTTACTGTAGGCCATTCGATTCCAAGATCTGGCACACTAAAACATTTTTTGGAAAAAAAAATTAATCATTAAAAACGATTTTAAGTCTTACTATTTAAGAATTATTTAAGAATGTTATTTACCCTTTGGTTGCTACTGTAGCCCACAAGTCCAATAAATCTTTTTGCATGGCAAGATCATCTTTAGTTGTAGTTGGATTTACAAATGGTTGTTCAACAACAAGATAGGCATCATCGCCATGACTGACACCTTGCAAATTAAACAAAATGAAAAAAAATATGAATTTCATTAAAATGTTAAAATCTAAAGAAAAACTTTTGCAAGAAATTATTTTATATTTCTCATTTTCTACTGATTTAAAAACAAATTTTTAAATTTATTTGTGTATATGTACCTAAATTTTCTTTTGTTCCACTCATAATGTCACTTAAACTTCCTGTAGCCCTGTAACTATAATAATAGAACCAAACTGGATTTTCGTTAGATTTAGCTTGCATTCTAGCAGCCTTTTCTGCATCAACAACAAATAAACGATCGCCAACCATTTGTGTTAATTGATTAATAGTTAATCTATCAATTGGTTTTGATCCTAAATAATGTTCTTTAATTTTTCTTGCAACTTCAATATGTTTATCTTTAGGTAAAGTATAATTATAATCAAGTAAATAAGGTGCTATTGAATTCCAATTATCATTTAGTTCTTGTAATTGATATTTATTTGTTGCAAATTCTAAAAACCAAAAATTTTTGAATGGTAGTTTTTTAATTTTTACAAAAAACTTGATTTTTAATGCGTACACTTACCAGCTACAGGATACAGACCCTCTTCACTTACAACACCAGTTATCCAAGGAACATCCTGTACATCTCCTCTTGCGATAATTTCAGCTGGTGTTCGATTAATAAAATAATCTTTCTCAGACTTTTCGGTAACAGGTCCAAATGGAGTATAAGGATTATACAGCCATGGCTAAAATTTTATTGATTTTAAAATTTTTATTTCGCTTTATTGTATTGAAAAACAATTGTAGTGCTTAAAAAAAATTGTATTTATAACCATAAATTCAGATGTTGCTTGAACTATTGGCCTAGCTGGACGATTTCTTAAGCAATGAATCATATCTTTTATATTGTCTGTTGGACATCCCATAAGTTTTCCTAATTTTTTTGCCTTTTCCAATGGTTTTTCAGTTTGTGCCCAGCAAAGTAAAGCTGTGCCGCTGAATGATATTCCATTTTGAAAAAGTCCAGTGCTAAGAGGAGATAAATAGTGATAATGCACACTAGCTCCTCCAGCGCTAAGTCCAGTAAGTGTGATTTTATTTGAATCACCTCCAAACCATTCAATATTTTCATGTATCCAGTGTAGCGCCATACTTTGATCTTTTAGTCCCATATTTCCAGAAACAATTTCATCTTCTGTACTTAAAAATCCTATCAAGTAAGCAATTATTATATAAATTTGAAATTTTTTATAAAAACTATTGCATTATTAATCATTAAAATATTACCTAAGGCTCCTAATCGATAATTAATTGTTACCAAAATGACATCTTTATCAGCCAAATATTTAGCTCCAAAAACTGTTCCAGTTCCATATTGAAAACAGCCTCCATGAATCCAGAATATAACTGGTAATGGAGTTTTTATTTTTTGAACTGGTACATAAATATTTAGGTATAAGCAATCTTCACTTCCTTCAACTCTTTCGTTTTCCTTTACTGGTATATGAGAGTATTGAAGACAAGCATCAGAAAGTTTTGTTGCTTGCAACTCACCTGACCAAGGAAGCACTTTTTTGGGAGACTTAAAGATTAAAAAATATTGATATTATCAATTTAAAAAAAAAGTTAGAAATAAATGATTTATGCATGTAGGAAATAAAATAAATTAAGAGTTAAATAAAACTTAAATGGTAAAAAACAGAAAATACTTTCTGAAGAAACTATAAAAAATAAGTCTTTTAATTATAGTTTATGTGGACACTAAATTAAGATATTTTAGAGTATTTAAAATTTAGTTAAACATTAATTTACAAATGTTTATTTTTTGATAAAAATAAATTAACAGTGTATATGAAAAAGAAAAATAATTTCAATAAAGCAAAAAAAAAGATGTTTTTAATAAAAAAAATCTTTATTAGATAATTTTATAATATTTATTCAAAAGTAATTAAATTTCTGTTACTCTTGTAATTACATCTCATAAATTAAAATTAATTTAAATAAATATTAATATTATTTTAAGCTTTATAACTTACACTGAATCTTAATTTTCCTAATGGTGGTAGTGCATAAGGAATTCCTTCATAAGCTTCGTATAATTTACCATTTTCAGATTTTTTATAATATCCTCTTATTTTTCCAAGAGGAGTTTTGACTTTTGGATAATCTTCACCATTAATTGAAACACTACTACTGAACAAAATTATAAAACTTAACCACAACATGATGTTGTTAGACCTTACTCTTGTTTCAATATCATGCAGACAAGTGATCCTTTTTCACTTCTTGTGACCTTTATATCTCCTTCTAAATAGATCTTTGCCTATGCATACTGTAGAGATAAATTCTCCAATTACTGCTGACAAGATATGTTATCTAATATTCAAGTGTATTCAAGACTGTCTGTCTGTCACATACATACAAAAATGTATTGTAAAAAATTAATGAAACACCTAATAATATAACATATTATGTACTAATGTAATATCAAAATTATTTTTTATTTTTAATCAATGTTATTTTTTCTAATTTTGCATTTTTATCTAATTCTTATTGTGAATTATTTCAAGACAATAAATAAATTATACAAACTTAGCTAAATCATAAATTTTATTTTAAAAATGCAATAAAACTGTTATTTTTATCTGTTTATCATAATACATCTAATATCAGTTTGTTTTCTTATAATTTGCAGTCAGTTTCCAAAAATCATGCAGAAATTGAAGCAGAATCTGTTAATGGATCTATTTTTATAAAAGATCTTAAATCTCTTAACAAAACAAAAATAAATGATGTAAGTATTACTGCTTTTTAAAATTAAATTATTTTTTTTTCTGGAAATTTGATTTTTTATTTACTTTTTAGACTAAATTAAGACCAAATGCATTGTATCAAATCAAAGATGGTGACAGATTGCAGTTTGGAATGATTAAGGCCACTTTCAAATTGTATACTGCTATAGATGATTCATTTACACTACAAATTAATAAAAATATTGCATCAATTATTCCTAGTACGCCAGATTCTTCAATGGTACGCGATTTACTATTTGTTTCACAAGAATTAATTTTTAATGCTAAAATTTTCGTAATAGCAAATCTTTTTTTATTTTATTTTATTTCGTGAAAAATGTTTATTTTTTTTTTTTTTATTTATATACAACTTTTATCAAAAATCGAAGAAAAGCATCATTCCATTAATTTCTGCAGAATGTTTCATCTGGTTCCGAAAATGACGTATCTACAATACCCGGGTCCCAGACAGACGAAATTAAAATCTGCTTCAAACGACCTCAAGTTCCAGTTAAAACTTCTATAAGCGATAATCAAAGAAGTCCTAAGATTTCAGAATTCATTTTAGATGATCTTCCAAATTTAGATGAAAGTATTTACGATATGGAAACTCAACGGCCCTTTAACTTGGATAAAGATAAAAATATGATCGAAAATCTTCAAAATCAGAATCTTAATCAGACGTCTAATAAAAATAAATCAAGTAACGAAACTACTTGTACTATTGGAATACAAAAAAAGACTTACGATGTTGCTGAATCCATAAAAAAATTTGAAATTGAAAAGATAGATGATAAAAAGCCAAACTTAAATAAAGAGAAATTATTTAATGAATCCATTTACAGTGCTGAAACGCAAAAAAATATTTCTCACAATGATTTTATAGAAAATCTTGAAACACAAAAATTTGATTCTGAAAAAAGGAAATCTAACGATACCTCTATTTACAGTGCTGAAACACAAAAAGTTAACTCTGAAGATGGATCTATAGAAAATCTTGAAACTCAAAAGTTTGATTATAACATCGATTCTGACAAAAGAAAATCGAAAGACATTTCTATTTATAGTGCTGAAACTCAAAAAGTAATGTCTGAAGACTTTAGTTCTATAGAAAATCTTGAAACCCAAAAATTTGATTATAACATCGATTCTGAAAAAAGAAAATCTAACGATACCTCTATTTACAGTGCTGCAACTCAAAAACTTACGTCTGAAGATGTTGGATCTATAGAAAATCTTGCAACACAAAAATTTGATTATAAGATTGATTCTGAAAAAAGAAAATCTAAGGATATCTCTATTTACAGTGCTGCAACTCAAAAAGTTACGTCTGAAGATATTGGATCTATAGAAAATCTTGAAACCCAAAAATTTTATTATAGCATTGATTATGAAAAAAGAAAATCCATCAATGTTTCTATTTACAGTGCAGAAACTCAAGTTGTATCTGCAGAATTGGAAATGCATGATTCTGATGCTGCACTAAATAAAGATTTAGTTTCTTCATCTTCTAATAAAATTCATAACTCTACAGTAACTAATAATGATAGTTACACAAATATTTCTCAAATAAATGCTTCAGTAGATTCTTCCTCTTTTGAAACCTCTACAGTACCTGTCAATCTAAATAATACTGAACAGACAAGAAAGGTAATAGAGGAAGATGATGAAGAAGATATGTTCTGCTCGCAAAACTTAATTGAAGACTGCCCAATTGCTTTTCTTGCTGAAGAATCTCAAAATAAAATGCAGCAAACTAATAAAGAGACTGGAAATGATTCGGAAACTGATGAAGAAGTTATGTTCTCAGATCATTCTTTAAAGGAGAACGAAAGTCCTCAATTAAATAATGAAAATGACAAGATTATAGATGATGAAGCCGATGAAAATGATTCAGAAACTGACAAAGAAAGTATATTCTCAGGTTTCTCAAAGAAGAACGAGGGTGGTAAATTAAGTAGCGAAAATAAAAAAGATACAAGTGATTCAGAAACTGATGAGGAAGGTAAATTTTCAGAACATTTTTCAAACGAAAACGAGATTCCTCAATTAAATAATGAAAATGAAAAGACTGTGGAGGATGAAAAAAATGATACTGGTTCCGAAACTGATGAGGAAGGTAAATTTTCAGGACATTTTTCAAAAGAAAACGAGATTCCTCAATTAAATAATGAAAATGAGAAAACTGTGGAGGATGAAAAAAATAATGATTCAGAAACTGATGAGGAAGGTAAATTTTCAGAAAATTTTTCAAAAGAAAACGAGATTCCTCAATTAAATAATGAAAATGAGAAAACTGTGATGGATGAAAAAAATAATGATTCAGAAACTGATGTGGAAGGTAAATTTTCAGAACATTTTTCAAACGAAAACGAGATTCCTCAATTAAATAACGAAAATGAAAAGACTGTGGAAGATGAAAAAAATGATAATGATTCAGAAACTGATGAGGAAGGTAAACTTTCAGAACATTTTTCAAAAGAGAACGAGAGTGTTAAATTTAATAATGAAAAAAACAGTACTATAAATGATAAAATAAATGAAAGTAGTTCTGAATCTGATGAAGAAGCTATTTTTTCAAATCATTTATTGAGAGAATCTGAACACAATGAAGTAAATGCAAACAATATCGAAAGAAGCAAAAATGACAAAATAGATAAATTAATTTCTGAAGATGGATCTTTAGCAACAACACAAAAAATAGATACGCAATTATCAACTGAATCTTTGGCACCGACACAAAAAATAGACTTACAACAATGCACTGAATCTTTAGCACCAACGCAAAAAATAGATACGCAATTATCCGCTGAATCTTTGGCATTAACATTAAGAATAGATTCAGAACAATGCACTGAATCTTTGCCATCGACACAAAAAATAGTTACACATCAACACACTGAATCTTTATCACCAACGCAAAAAATAGATTCACAACAATGCACTGAATCTTTAGCACAAACGCAAAAAATAGATACGCAATTATCCGCTGAATCTTTGGCATTAACATTAAGAATAGATTCACAACAATGCACTGAATCTTTGCCATCGACACAAAAAATAATTACACATCAACACACTGAATCCGTTCCAGTTACTAATTGCCATCAAATTTCAGTTTGTAAAATGGTATCGTCTGAGACTGTTAATTTATCGAAACGACAATTAGAGGAAATTGAAATTACATCTACCAAAAAAATAAAAACTAATGATTCTAAAAGTATAAAAATAGATTTTAATAGTGGAGTTGAGAAAAATTTAGACGAAATGTTTGACGGTCCTGAAGAGAAATCAATAGATGAAGATTCATCGTTGCTTACTCAAGAATTAACAAATATTTTGGAATCTAATCACACAGAAAATATTTCTAATAAAAAAGATTTAAATGTAACCACATCATCTCCAACACTTGGCTCTAAAAGATCCAATGCTAGAACAAGGCATCGCCGTAAAGGAGTATTATTACAAAAGAAAAATTCTTCAAATCTAGTACTGAAGCAATCAATTAGTTTCAATGATACAGTTGAAAGAAACCTTAATGAAATGTTCAATGACAGTATTAACGACACAACCGAATGTGAATCTAGCATTTTAATGACTCAACAATTAAAGGATATTCTTGAATCCCAGGAAAACAGCCAAACCGAAATGGATGACAAAATGGAATCGAGATGTACATCTTTAAGTGGTAAAGAAAAACAATCGAGCTCATTAATAAATTTAAATATATCTTTAATTTTAAAAAATCAAAATGAAAAAGAAAAATTATCTATTATAGGGTCAATTTCTAATTTAGATAAAACACAAAGTACTTTACAAGAAGTAGAAAATTCAAACAAAGAATTGCATAATGGTCAGGGAACAAAAAAGGACAAAAAAAGCAACGCTTTTAACGATTCTCTAATAGAAGAAGATTCAACAGGTCATCAAGTATCCTCTGGATATGAAAAGGAAATTATTTACAAAAAAGGAACTATAGGTTTCGACAGAGACAATAAACCTGTAAGTACTAAGGAATGCGTAGCATTTTTAGAACCTAAAGGTAGAAGTTTTACTAGTGATAGTCAATCCAGTCAATCTGATGCCGAGGAATCATTTAATTCTTCCTCAAAAGCTACTTTTAAGGCAAGTAATAAAACACGATTTAGCTTAAATTTGAATGGAAATGTAAATTTAAACTCATTCCAGTTGTTGGAAAAAAATGAAAGTATAGAAAAAAGGCTTTCTTCGGTGCAGAAGAAGCACGAAATCCCGTCGGCAAAAAATTCAGGTAATAACGTAATTAAATTAACAAGCGCGCATGTTAGAAATTCGGCAACAGTACCTAGAAGGCAGGTACGGGCACGAAGTACTATAGGATTCAGCAGCGGCGGTATCGATGGACATGCGGTTGAAGGCGAGGAACTTGTTTCAGCTGCTTCAACAGAGAGCGAGGATGACAAAGTACCAGGCGTTTCTACTAAGGTGTGTAATTCTATTAATTACTTGTGTAAAGATATTGATAGTAACAATGTGGCAATGAAGGTGATGAATGCACAAGCAAGCAATCCGAAGTCGGTGAGTGATGATGACAAGACGGATAGCGACGAGGAATTTCTTAGAAGTTTACCTGCAATTAAAGTGGCAGGTACTTTGGATTGCCCAGCAACAAATTCTCAATTAGCTGCTCAAAGTGATCATGAAGATTCGGATTCCATATCTTTAGAAGATTTCGCAATGCAAACTAAATGGAAATTGTATGCTGATAGAAGATTTGATCACATTTATAAAAAAATTGGCAAAGTTAAAGACTTGAAAAAAGAAAATTCTGAAAACCAAAAAACTGACAAAATACTTGAGAATTCTCCGACAGAAAAAAAACCAAATACTTTCGATGTCGATGAATTTTTAAAAAGCATTGAATCGAAAAAGCAAAGAAAGATACGCGACTCAAAGAATAATGTAGTAACTAGTTCTGACAGTGATTCAGAAGCAAACAACAAAAAAATATTGACGCGATCCCGACAAAAGCGTTCTATTAAAAAGTCAAACAGATCTAGCTCCCGAGAAAACTCACCCAATATTGAAATAGTAAAAAGTGATGACGAACAATCAGCTAACAAAAATGAAGACGATAGCAATTCTGACTCAAGTAGTATAAGGCTTATACCAAAGTATAAACCGCTGAAATCGATAAAACTTGATCTAAATGCTTTGCTGAGATCAGAAATGGATGATGATTCTGATGAAGAATTTGAGGCACTGCGAGAGAAATGTGAAAAAATGTTGGCTAGTTCAAGTACTTATAAAATGGGCACACAAAATCTGAAGAAAATAGACGAAAAAACCTCCCCTGTGCTTACGTGCCGAAAAAGGAAAAGTGCGTTAAGCAATTCCAATTCTCTTAATATTACACGCAGTAAAAGTCCTGAAAAATATCCACCAAAAACTAGAGCTGTTGTTAAGGATACCCTTGTTTTTCAGGTGTCCAGCGAAAGTTCGAAGAAACCGACAGCATCGAGGATGTCGGGCCTGACGATTATTCGGAATAAGAGAACAATGGACACTAATATGGACGATTCGCAAAATAAACCACCCAAAAGGATCAAAACTAATGATGACGGACAAATCCAACTTCAGGAAGTATCGGTACTTGTAACTCCATTGAGATGTAGATTAATTAACAATCGTTTTATCGATCGAAGTAGAAATATTGATGTTAATATATCATCAACTTTTAAGCAACCCATCATCTCTAATATTCATGCGGAAAAGAAGAGATCTACAAAGGTTCCTAAAAGTTTGGATAATAATGTGCTGCAACAAAAAAGCAAAAGTAGAAGTGATTCTTCCGATTTATCAGCTGTAGAAAATAGTATTGTGGAAGACAAAAAAGAAAATAAGTTAAGCAGCAAAGTTAGAAAATTCACCATCAAAGCGGTGAACGTCAATGATGCAAAGGATAACTCTTCATCGAAATTAAATAATAAAAATTTAAGCAAAAGCAGTGTTATTGTTGAAGATTCAGACGTCGAAAGCGGTAGCGAAATACAAAATGCTCGTAGAATTAAAAGTAGTAGAATTAAAAGAAATGCTACAGATTCGTCTATATCTTCAAAAGACAGCATTGAATGTGAACCATTAAGTAGTGGTACTGATAGCGAAAATACAAAAAAATTAAGGGGAAGATCTCGGCGGAATCAAAAAAGTGAAACAGTACATGAAACTAAATCAGAGAAAAAGACTACTCAATATTCACATTTAGATCAATCAGAGGAAAT
This sequence comes from Ormyrus pomaceus, assembly GCA_900474385.1. NCBI lineage: Eukaryota > Metazoa > Arthropoda > Insecta > Hymenoptera > Ormyridae > Ormyrus > Ormyrus pomaceus. Next base: position 17,972 of record UCOM01001696.1, read on the forward strand.
AAAACTTGATTCTCACAAAAAAATAAAAAATTTACGTTCGAAAATTTTAAAAGAATCTGATTCAGAAACTTCAGATAAATCAGAAAGTATATCTTATTCTATAAATAAAGAAACTAGAAGTAAAAAAACGAAATCATTAAAAAATTTAGAATCGAAAAATATGGAAACTAGAGGTAGACGAAGAAAAGTTAATGATCAATTTTCAAATTCAATGCCTTCAGAGAATAATAGTGACACTGAAACAAAAAAAAATATCTTTGCTGCAAATAAAAGTACAAGGTCTAATCCCATAAGACAAACGAGAAAGACTGCTGCGGCTAATACAAATATTGTTGAAACAACTTCGTCAGAGGAATCCCAAGAGTTAGACAATAAAATAAAAAATGTTTCTGCTTCAAATCAATTAAAATCTATTTCCATAAAATTAACAAGAAGCCATGTAGCTGCTTCTAAGAGCAAAATAAATCCTAATCAGTCAGAAGAATCTCAAGAATCAGACGTTACAAACAGTCAAAGAAAGAAACTATCTAATTTAAACAAGAGTACTAGTTCGCAAAGGAGAGTAACCAGAAAACGCACTTCAAGAAATACAAGTACAGTTGAGCCTAGTTCATCGGAAGAATCACAAGAAGTAGAAGAAATTATGAAAAGCAGTGAAGAAAAAACACAATACAGTTACAGAACGCGTAGAGGCCGTATATCAAAAAAAGATGATTCAGGAAATAATTCAAGCAGTTTGGAAAATAGTCAGAATTCGGACGATAAAAAATCTAGTTTTGATGATGTTTTTGAAAAACCAAAAAGCAGACCTAAACGTGCCAAACTTAATAATTCTGCTAACAATAAATCTGCAAGTATACTTGATGTAAAAAGCCAAAGGGATTTAAAAGATCACGATTCTTTACACAATACTTCGTCATTACACGAAAAAAAATCTTTAACTCAAATTCTTTCTTCGCCAAAAACCTGTAGTTCAACTACGATTAGAAGGTCTATGTCGCCAATGAAAAAATTATCACATAAAATATTATTCACTGGAGAGAAATCAGAAGTTCATCGTCAAATTGTTGCAAAACTAGGTAAGATTTGTAAAAAATAAAATTTTCCTAATGAACATTGCTTTCAAAGAAAATTATTTAATAACTTTTAAATTAATTATTTTTCGATAAACTTTAATAATATTTTCAATTATTTTTTTAAATTTATTATAATTATAATAAAAAATTTATCATAATTGTTTATTTGATTTATAATGAATATTACAATTTAATAAGATGATAATAATATTTTTGTATGTATAGGTGGTTCTGAAGTTGAAGATTTAGCAAAATGTTCAATCTTAGTTACTGACAAAGTACGGAGAACATTCAAATTTCTCTGTTCATTAGCGCGAGGTATTCCAATAGTTTCTGTAAAATGGTTAGATGACAGTAAAAAAGCTCAGCATTTTCTTGAATGGGAAGATTACATTTTAAAGGATCCAGAGGCTGAAACGAAATTCAAATTTAATTTAAAAGAAAGTTTAGAAAAAGCCAGACAGCATAAAATGTTGGAAGGATATACTATTCTGTTGACTTCTAAAATCGCACCACCTCCAATATCTGAATTAAAAGGTGAATATAAAGTTACAAAATATAAAAATCTAAACATATTGGTAATAATATCGGAGCTTGTTTTAAATTGAAACGAGAAAAGCTAAAACAATTTAAACAAACTTTTGTTACAACAAAAAATGCATTAGCATTTTAAAATTATTTAATTTAATTATAAATAACATATTTTTCTAATAAATTATTTTTTTTTTGTGATATCTATCCTTTAAACTCTGTACAAAAACTTTTGTTTTTAGATTACAATTCAATATTTTTAGTATCTAGTTACAGAATTATATAAAATCATTCGTTTCAGAAATGGTGATATCTAGTGGAGGAAAACCTCTTGTTAAAGCTCCAACGAGGTGGACTGAAAAGACTGTCATCATAACAAAAGAAAACGATTTAGACAGTGCTAAAAAGTTAATTGCGAAGGCGCCTAAGTCAGTAACAGTTCATTCAACAGAACTTATTTTAACCGGTATTTTACGACAAGATGTGAACCTGATAGAATTTAAAATATCTTTATAATGAAACTAAGTGTTTTTGAGTTTTTTTACGTATAATTTATTATCGTTATCGCCGTAGTTGCCTATTATTAATTCCTAAATCGAATATCTCGCCAGTGAATAAATTTATTTAATTGTCTTGTAAACTACTGAAACTTACTTCAGTTAATTAATTGTGTTGTGAATATTTTCTAATTTATGTTTTTTAAACGTTAAACTGCAGAATTAGAAGTGTATATACCGTATATTCCTTTTTAAAATTATAACTAATAACTATTTTTGTGTATTCTTTATGGAAAACGTTTATATTGAGAGTAAAATATATTATTTATATACATCAGACTTATTTTTATTTGATGTAAAAGGTTTACAAATAAAACAACTTTTTTTACTTTTTTAAATATTTTTTATTCTGTGTCCAACTGATACACAAACTCCTTTTAATCATAGGAAACTTTAATTTCAGTCAAGATTCACTAAAATCCTGAGAAAATATTAGAAAAAAAAAGTTCTTAACAATGCTAACAATAATTTATATCGTGTCCTATACTAGTGAGATTAAAATGTTAATGATTTTCGTGATGATTTACTTGAGATTAATGATTTCAACTAGAAAATTCGTATAAACGAGTTCCTAAAATGCAATAATGTTTAGTATGAGAACAATGCAAAATCAGGACGCAAAAATTACTTCATTAAATAATATAAAAGAATCATTTGGAATAGAATGAGTCACAAATATTAATTTTTAAATGCGTTGATCAATACATTAACAGGTGAGAATTATCGAGTTGTAATGCTCCTTGCATTCTAGTACAATTGAGTGATTCGTACTGGTTGTAATGAATGATTTTTAATGAGACATTCATCTGGACAAGGTGCAACTCGAAAAAAACCTGAAACATAAAAAAAAATTTACTTTATAGAAACATTTCAATTTAATTGGAATATTAGAACGGTTTCAATAATTTACGTTACTTCAATTGAAAATTTAAATTTTAATATTGAGATTGGTATAATTATTCAAAGTAAATATAGGTAAATAAATTATTCTTTTATATAAAATTTATAAACAAAGACAAATAATCGAATAATAAAAGAAGACAAAGGCGAACAAAGGTCTTTATTACAAATGTAGATAGGATCACCGCGTAAAAATACAAAAAAAAAAGGCGATGTATCGGCGCGTTTGCTCTATACGGCCGACAGCACGCACACGAACGTCCATGACCTGTGCTCACATTTTAATTCAAAAGACGCAATTTACTTCGCGGAGAACCTCGAAAGGCGCAGACAGCGCCATCTTCAGTACCGCACAAAGGAAAATAATACAGAGTAGCTGCGACGTAATAGAAATAAATAAACAAGGAGAGAAAGGAGAACGCACAGCAAACTTTTTTTACTGATTTTACGACCTCGAAATCACTATAGATTGATTAAAGAACCCACCTGAGGCGTCAAATCAGCGCTAGCGTCACCTACGACTTGGTTTTTACAGACTCCCGCTTATTGTGCTCCGTATTCATGAGTTTCGTCAAGAGTTTTCTAGAATGTCCGCTCGGATCAAAATGATTCGTGTGCATAACAGCTTCTCGTTTGCTACGTTGCTTGCCGCTATGACCGGTGTAAATGTGCTTGTCGTAGTCGTAGTTAAAGTGCTCGTATTCGTCGAAATGAGATTCTGACATGATCGGCTTTTTTGCTGTTCTGCTTTTTGGTCCTAGGAGATCAATCTATTTCTGCGGTTTTCTGCTTGTATCAGTTTGTTTCTCTTGAACTTCGCTATTAATTTCAACTGTCTTTGTCTATAATTATTGACAAATAAGGAAAGAGATGAAGGCTGCTCCGCAGCGACAAAAGACCGTTTAATATTATTCAATCGCTCACAAGTTCAATACTGTTTTGCTCGCGCACCGGGCGGCTGCTTTTATAACCGTCGGCTCGCCGCGCATGCGCTTTGCTTCTTTCTCGCATACACGATACACAGGGCGTTCGTTGCGAGGTGCAACGTTCCCCTTCCTTCTCGTCCCTCCTCGAAGTCTTTTACTCAACGACGCAGTTCGAAAAAAATATTTTTATGTTGAGCTTCAGCCCAATCACCTGCGGTCATCTTCTAAAACCAAGGTACAATTTCCTGAACTATCCAAAAAATAGGTGTCTTATTGACATTTTTCTCAGCCGTTAATCCGTTATTCGGTATACCTATAATACAGTATCATCGAATGCCGGCGAACAAACTCGAAAGATCTTTGTGAGTGTGCGCAGTCTGTTGCTGCGGCAGCGGCACTCGAACCTGGAATATATGACATTTTCAAGCGCAATCATCTAAGCGACAGCAAATACCGTACGATTTATAAATGCTTGGCAAATACTTTATTGATATCAGCTAAAAATGCAGCTGCATTTCTTTACAAACTGATAGCGCATCTCAATGTTTTCTGAATGACTTAAAATACGTCACATATTAGTTTTATTTAAAGGTCCTTGTTTATTTGGATTACCGAAGTATACTATCCGATGCATATTTACTTTTAAATTTTACAGAAATTATTGGAAGACTGCAATAATACCTGTAATAAAATAATACGCACCGCTCATTTTTTGTTATAATTTCTTTTTAGAAAAACATTTCAATTTTGGAAAGTGATTATTAAAAAAAACCGTTATTTGACTTTACTAAATTGAACATATACATCTAAGAAATACTAAAATAAACAAGTAGTACACAAAATCAACAAAACTTATTATTGATTATTGTTACAACAAATAAAAACAAGATTTAAATTTTTATTAAAAAAGTTTAAATTACTGATTTCTGAAAATAAATAAAATAAAACTTGAATAATATTCATGAAATATAATAGAATAAAAGGTCGCCAACATCTTATGTAATAATAGCTACGTGCATCCTAAAATAAAATTAACAGGTCAAAAACATGTGACATAACATATTTAATTGGTAAACAACCGAAAACTAGAATAAATTACGTTTTTGAAGTCTTCATAAATGAAATATATTTCTTTAATATAAAATTTGAATATTTCATCTAAATAATTAACTTTGTTTAATTCCTTAAATTTCTATTGTAAGTATACATTCAAAAATGGAAAATAAAATATTTTTTAAAATAACTAATTGACCATATGGAATAAACTTTTACAGTTTGAAAATAAAGTGGCGTGATTTAAGAATCAGTCAATAAATAATAGAGATAACTAAGAAGAACTCTTTAATTTAAAATTGTTGTTTGTTGAAAATCTTGTATTGTTAAAAAATAATCATTGATTACTGCACAAAATAACCGCTTAGTATTATTGGTCAGGTGAAAGGTTAGGTTCTTCCTATATAGTATCGGTTCGTTTCTGCTACAAACAACGCTTCTGTGCCAACTTTGCAAGAATATTTTTAAATGCATCTGAAAATTCTAAAAATGTTTAAGGAAACTAATGACAACAAAGCAGTAATTTTTACAAAATATATATTATCAAGAAACTATTCAGTATTCTCGCATGTGTATAAGCTTTTAATAATATTTTATTTGTGCATTAAGATACTTATTTTTTTCATGAGGAGCCGCGTGTGGGAGACGTATACGTATGCACGTTTATAATCTACCGATACAAATGTGAGTGGTTTGTTGTTAAAGTGGGCAGAGACGCGCGAGGAAATAATAGCTATATACCTATGAGCACTTGCGAAGGCTTCTAGCGATACTGCAGTTTTATAAGCATGTTTTCAGCGACAAAGGCTAATGCTTTTTTGCACTGCCTTTTCCTCGAGTTGTTTGGAAACTGCGTTTTCTGATTTCTTATATTTTGACCACACCTCAGAATACAATGGAAATGAAGATTTTTATTTTTTAATCCTATGCAAAGCATATCACATTTTGTTTATAGCCTGGAGATCGATATTTTGTATACACACTCAATGCTTGTACATCTACATCTTTAGCTTATCTTTGTATATGGATACTTTTACGCGCTAATAACGTCGATCAGAAATTATGCTTCAAGGATAAAATAAATAAAATAGCTCATTAAAAAAAAATAATTTAGTATTGACATTAAAAAATCTGTTTACTTTAAATGTAATAAAAAGGATTTTTTAACATTTCCCAAAATAATTGAATATTCATTAAATCTTTATCGTACAGAGCGCTAGAAAGGAGAAACCAAAAGAAGTGACGAATAGTCAAAAAAATGTATTCTTTTGCACGGCACAGTTGGTATATATCCAGTTACGATGCTGATATTCAGGTATTAATCATTTCGTACGTGCCGGCTTTTCTCGGGCAGCCGAAGGCTAAGTAACAGCCGAGCCTCTGCAGAGGTGCGTAAAATATATACAGTCTTGTCGCTGAGAGTAAAAGAGGGGCGAGCCGAGTAGATAGTCGGAGAGGAAGACGCACGTAAGATCACGTTCGTTCTCCGGCCTGCTAAAGATATGCACGGGAACACGTGGCTCATCTACTACACCATCAACCGCGGAGATAACATCGGCCCAAATTCGAAGAGACGAATAAACATGCAGATATAATCGATGTATCGAGGTGAAATTTTAACGAGGAAAAGAATAAACGTGATCGTAGCAACGAGAGCAGGGAAGTAAAAGAAACAGTAGAAAAAATGTGTAGAACAGTCGAGAAAACTAAATTTGAAATGGGGTTGCACAAGTACGTTGCACTTTGTTCGTTCGCGCACCTAGCCTTCACTTAATTATACCAGCCTTCGACCCTATGTGGAAGCTGCACTTATATGTATAGTGCGTTCATCGTCATCGGTTGGCTTTGAAAAACAATAACAGGGTTTCGTCTTGCCCTACAAACTACTTTTTCAACCAATTCTTTTTACCTTACTATTCTCAGGAAATGATTATGGCTTAATTTTCAAATTATTTTTAAAACATCTTTTTTTCCTTAAATTTAAACTTCGTAACGTAAAAACGACAGGTAATAATCTGGTAATAGAATAATTCGCGTAATTATTCAAACAGCTGATGAATATTAAATAGGAATAAAAAGAAAATATTATTACTGGACGGCTACGTTCTAAATCAGAAATAGATTATTTAGAACTTATTTGTTATTCAAATATGAGTCACTTTCAATATCGAAAGCAGTCAACTATCTGTAATGAAACGCTGTACTTAATTGTTCCTTTTTTTTTTTTCTTAAAACTTTTCTAGATTAACTTTGCGTATCGTGAATACTTTCTCTAGAATTAAATTTACGGCATTAAATGCAAACTGCAACGCAATGGCATATCATTTGACAAATTTCTAAATATACTAGATTGAAGTTATCTTATCAAAACTTTCTAGTGTCAATAAAATAAACTGAAATGTTTCGAAAATAACAATGTAAGTAATTAATAAATCTCCTTTAATTATTCTAAGGCAAATCTTCTGATTATAACTTATCCTAAAAAATTAATTTTTACGATTATTGTTTAATTTTAATACACTTTGATTCGCATGAAATTTAAAATTGAATCTTTGAAACTCTGCTTTAGAATTAAAACAGAACTTTGATGTTTTTAAAGTAAAAAAATTGATGTAAGTAAACAAAATATTGATTTTAGCTGCGGTTATCACGGTATCTATAAGGTTTTTCGTTGTTTCACCAAGCGGAAATATTTCATCATAAAATTAATCGTGCACGTAATGCGACTGCAATATTTTGCCGTACCGGCACGGTTTTTTCACGATGACTCACCGCAAACGTAGGAACAATATTTGTCTATATCGGTACCACTGACAGCCCAGATATTATTATTAGTCATTATAACAGTATGATAGAAATTTTTACAGGAATACACGTTCAATTTCATATACGAATATCAGGATCTCACGTGATTCGTTAACGTGGCAGATTCCATAAAAGAAAGTCAACTAACATATAATATACATTTATTTATACGAATTTACACTAACAATTGAAGTTTCGTAAAGCTTACAAAATTATTTCATTAAGAGGATTAAGAGGATATTTTTAGAAGCTATAATTTACCTATAAGCTATATTTAATTAAATATTTAATTAAAAAATAGTTATAATTTCAACGAATTTTTTGTTGCATTGCCAGAAGTTTTACAATTTGACAATTATTTTTATATTACTCGATATTATCGATATTTGTACCAATGGTACGACTGCCAGATTTTGGTAGCGTCGAGAAATTGGATTACCTCTCGTGCGAAGGTGGTTTAAGAGAGAAAACTTTCAGAACGCCATCGGGATATACGTGCTTTTTTGAAAGCGTGTATGTGCGCATTTCAAAGCGCTTTCGAACTTAAAAACTTGTTGGGATTTTACAGTCCCTCATTAAAGTATGATAAATCGTGAAAGCGAGCATTTTTAAAATTGTGCACAACATGCGCATTTTTTAAGCAGCTACGACAAATTGCGAATCGCTACAAACCAAGTTTCATGCTTACATACATTAGAAATATTTATATGTGCAAATTATCATTAAGAGATTAGTTAAAGTTATAAAAAAAAGCTTTTTTTTTTATTTTATTAGCTCTATTTGTATAGTTTTGTTTGCAGTTCTGTTGTACTGTAATCAATAATAACATTACAAATTTAACATTACAACAAATTTCAAAAGATCATAATAATAATGGTTTGCCAGATTTAGTATTTAAATTAAAATTCTATTTATAATCGACAAGATTATTATATTTATTTGTTTTTTTCTTTTTTTTTTAATATACTTTATCTCTGATATCACACGAAGTGTCATGTTCTTTAAAGTGGACAAAATGATAAGAACGGCAAAAACAAACAGCTTATACCTACTTTCTGCATAGCAAGATTTTAATAGTGCTTTTTGACATGAATATGGACGTTGATTATCTACGTCCCATATACATTTTTCATCCGAGCAAAGCGAGGGAGAAAAGTCGAACGACGTAAAAATGTACTTACACGCTAGTATACCGAATTTATTTTGTACCAAAAAACCGAAAAATTATGTCAGTGCTGATTTTGAGGTTAAAGCAGTAAAATTTTTATTTCAATAATGTATGGATCAATTTTTTGATACAACACAAGGTATTTAAATATTTGTGGTAAACAATAAAGTAACAAATTTGTGATAAAATTACTAATTAATTAATTGCGATTGGATTGGATATCTTCTTGATGGATCAATTTTTTTCATTGATTTGCTGTTAATAAATTTAATATTGTATAAACAAAAGAATAATAATTATTTTTATCTATAAAAACAACCGTTCCACCTTATTTTTAATCTTCAAGAGTTTTAAGTCACTTGTTAAGCTGAAGATCTTGAATTGAGTCAGTATCGTTATTCCATCGTGAGGCATTGACGAAAAGCAGTAATTGAAGCAAAAACGGCTTAAGTTTCGTCTTTTTGGTGAGTGTGCAACAAAGTGCTTTTCTTCAAGGTCATATTTCTTATCAGAATATTGCTTCAAAAAATGTTTTTGCGCAGAAAAAAAATATAATGCGCATTTAATAAGAAGTTTTATTACACGATAAAATTTTTGAATTACCAGTGTCAAGAGTTTTAATTAATCATAAAGTTTTATAAAGAGTTTCTGTTGAGATTAATATCCATTTTCTTAAATAAATATATATGATTTCCAAACACTTCGAAAAACAAGGATTCAAATAATTTATTATTCACGTAAATTTTAAGTTTTACATTTCACATTTACAGAAAAAAGAAATAATTTTCACGTCATTTAATCTACAACAACATAGTAAATATCAGTTGTAAAATATTTGTTAAATTTTATGGTATTTATTTTAAAAAAACGTTTATAAACTACATAAATTCATTTACACAGATATTTTATAAAGACTTTCAAAATTCTTTAATGAATTTTATAGCACTATTTTTTTAAATAACAACATATAATAATAACATTTACAACTAATGTTTGTGAAGATATAAATGAAATTATAAATGAAAGAATATATAGGATAAATATAAATGGAAATAATAAGAAACTGTTAAATAAGTATTATTCATGTTCGATGCTATATTTTTACATTTTAATAACAAAATTATCGATTATTAAAAAAAGGTTTAACATGATGCATTCCAAATCATCTTTATGACATCTTTACTCGTGTAACGAAATTTCGTAGAAAATTTGAGCAAATAATTAACCTTTGTGTTTACAGTCGAATAATTATTTTAAAACACGTTAAAATAAAACATCTTTATATACGTATAACAGATTGTTCAATGTATTGGTACGGTGATTAAAATTCGCTAATGTTTTCGTAGAAAACCGAACAATTCGGACGATTTTAACAATACGATACTTCTTTTTTAAAGGAACTTAAAATAACGATTCTTACAAAATAAATTTCATAAAAAAATGTATTTACCAAACTTATCTATATGATAAAGATTGCAAATATTTATTATATTTTTCATTTTTGCGAAGAAGAAAATCGATTTAATAAAAATTTGGTTACATTGACTGTTTTCGTTAAAACGGAGTCGTTATAAGTAGAGAACACTGGTTATTTAAAATTGTTTTTTTAAAAGCCTTAAAACTTTAGTTTGGCGAAGTGCAGCACTATTTAAATATTTACTTATCTCACAAGTTGCACATTGGTCACTATGTAATATAACGTTGGCATCTCAGTTTCAGCGCAAAAAATTGCTTGTAAAAACTCCTGCAAGTGAAACGCACTTGCAGTGCAATATCAATATTCTTATTTTTATCAAAAAATATCTGTACAACTGAAAAGTTGCACATTGTATAACAATACTTGCTAACTTATTTTGATAGAATCACTTTTATACAATTAATCTATAATGATTTGAATCAAATGAAAGAACTATATAGAAGCAACAAATGCTTTCATTCAAGTAATTATTTATTAGAATGAAAAGACTTATTAATCTACTCCTAAATGTCTTTATTAACCTATTCGTAATTAGCTAAGGCGATAAGATATTAAGACAAATCTTGCGACGGAAGTGGTTGCATTATTGATATATCAATGTACATATCTTGATCCTTGTTTAGACTAGCCGTATGTAATTGACGCTTGCAGTGGATACCGCTTACAAGTGCGCCAAGGCTTCGATGTGTCTATAACGATCATCAAGGATAATGCACTTGCTGAATGCGTGTGATAATGCGCACTAAATTTCAGCAGTAAATGTATATTGCTTGCGATTACGTTGAAATTTCGATTTTTTGTCTCTTGCTTCAAATACAAAATAATTGTACGTAATTAGAATGTTAACATGATGAAGTAAAATCAGAAACAAGAATTTATTGACTTTGAATAAGTTTTTTTACTTTGTTTTTTATCTGAAGTTTAATTTTTTTAAATTCTCACAGAAATATTACTAAAATATTGTTTAAAATGTCTTCTAATTAAACCGTAAAAGAGACACAGTTACAATTTTCTACTAATGCTGTTACATATTACAAAATATTGCTAGAAAATTAACAATGAAACAACAACAAAATGTATTTTCTACAATTACAAAATTATATTAACCCATATGGTTCCAAGGCGTCATTTTCGTGTAGATTTATTTTCGGCTCAGCAAACCTATGAAATAACATTCTGAAAGATTGAACTTTTCCAAGTAAGATAGTATTTTTTATTTTTAATTTTCCTATTATTTCAAAGTTTTTCTGGACCGAAAACAAATCGACACGGAAATGGCGCTTTGGGAAGATATGAGTGAAGTAATAAAAAGTGTCTAAAAAATTATTGCTTTTTTATCACAAAATTTTAATGTATACGTGGTTTAACATTGAAAATAGTATAAAAGAAGTCATACGATTTGGTATTCAGATTAGACATTAAAATAATTAACAAAATTAAAAAATAATGTAGTTTACAAAAATAAAAGGTCTGTTGCAAAACCCGATAAAATACTGTAAATATTTTGACGATATGTATCCGATCCGATAATAAGGATTTATTGAAAATGTAAAATTAATTTCTTAGAGTGAAAGATTACATCGCAAGAATAAATAAATGGTACATCTTTGTCGGACTTACGCATCTCCATTAAACCTAAAGCTGTTTATACTGATGCAGGATTAAAACGATATTTTTATAGTTTTAGATGCAATATTTCAGTTTAAAAACTATAAATATTTCATACATTCGGCATTCTCGTAAAATGTAAAAATGGACATTCACTTGATTCAATCGATTCCGTAAACATCGCCGCCCTTGCGATAATCTGCATTGGCATAAATGGTGTTGTTACTCTGGACGAGTAAACATACAACACTTCCGCGATCCCTGTAACGCGAGGTTTCATGACCAAGAGCCCGCAGACCCTCGACGACTGGCCTTGTTACTCCGAACTCGTAAGATACCTCCATCGGAAACAGCTGGTGATGTATTCTCGGCGCGTCCACCGCTTCCTTTATCGTGTTGCCGAGCCACAGATACCTCGCTGTTACCTGGAAACATTATTATTAATTAAAATTTATTTAATAATAAGGTTACACATTATTTCGCTTCATTTTGACGAGTTTCTTTACAAGAAAAAGAATTAACTTTTTTACATACACCAAAAATTGAGCAATTTAATGTTACTTCATTTTATCTACTAACATATTTTTTAATGTAATACAAATTGAAACAGTGAAACTTTGTTTGGGTTTTTAATTATTTGTTTTACTTATGAAAGTATTTTTTATCAACTTTATATATAAATTAATTGAACAATAAATTAAAATATAAGTATTGTTCAGAAATATTCATAATAAAAAAACTGGCGTGAAACTTGTTGATTTTTTGAATGAATCTTTTGAAATTAATTCTATCTTTGAAAATAGTCGTTAATTTAAAAAGTTTAGTTTAATCGAAATCAGCAATATTTCGCGTATTCGTTTAAAATATTTTATATTAAATATTTTAAGATGTATAATCTTACAAAAGCAATTGCGGTAGGAATCTTAGTGCCGCCAGCAGCACCTATAGCCATTTTCACATCTCCATTCTTATCAGTTGAAATCGTTGGGCTCATAGATGACAATGGCCTCTTTCCAGGTGCAATGTAATTATTTTTGTTGGGTGGTATTCCGAAATAACTTGTTATACCTGGTAAACCAAAGTCGTCCATGTTGTCATTCATTAAAATGCCAGTACTATTACTTACAACGCCGCTTCCGAAACTGTTGAAAATCATAAAGTTTCTTTAATCCAAATTTCCACACAATCATAATTTCTTTTATGTGCCAATTAACAAAACTGACAGTCAATAAAATCACACAAATTTCTAAGACTTACTAAATATTGATCGTACTAGTTACGGCTACTGCATCACCGTTCTCACTAATAACGGAAATGTGCGCTGTACCATGATCGTCCTTTCCTGAATTTTCTGCTCCGTAATGCGCTGGATCATTCCATGTTCTATCATCTTTTATCATCATCTTTATCGAACGTGCGAAATCTTTAGATGTTAAATTTTTAAATAACTAAAATGAGTAGATTTATAAATTTTTTTTATATTTAATCTGGCATCAATAAATAATAAGTAAAATTTGATCATTTTTCTAATCAATTATAATATTATTGGTTAAAAAAACTTACTGTAGGTAAATTGAGATCACCTAGCTGAGTTCTAAGAGCATAAACATATTTAAACGTTTCTATCATCCTATGATATGTTTTTATGGTGGAAGTTACGTCAGCAATGTCACTTGGTGTGAAGTGAAATTCATCAAAAATATTTAAAATTAGAGACAATAAACCTCCACTTCCAGGAACACCTATAGTATAAACTTTAGTCCCGTCATAAAGTTCGCTAGTAACTGGTGTTTCCCATTTTGCCCTGAAAATAGCAGAATTATTCCTTGAATTTATTCATGAAAATAAAAATTAAAAGAACATGTCCGTAATTCTTGAAATTATTCACCTGTATTCGTTTAAATCCTTCAGTGTAATAATACTGCCACGTTTACGTAAATCATCTACTAATGTACTAGCCAATGTTCCATTATAAAATTCAGTTGCATTTTTCTCAGCAATTAACATCAGCGTACTGCACAATTTTTTCGGACGAATAACAGATCCAGGTTTATAAAATTTTCCAGTTGCAGGATCCACAAACAGATTTCTGGAAATGAAATTTTAAAACATTATTAGGTTATAAAAGAAAATAAAAAAATTGTAGTCGCCAGCACATCGTTTTTTAATGTTAAATAAAATAAAAGGATTACTTTAACGTTTCGTCTTGAAGGATTTTGGTAACGTTAGAGTAAAGGCCTTCATATTGAACTTTGGATAAATTATATCCTCTTTCGCAAAGTTCGACGGTCGGTTTGAACAGTTCTTTCCATGGCAACTTGCCGAATCGTTGATGTGCTTCCCAGTAACCGGCCACCTCCCCGGGTACAGCAATTGATAGTCCACCTTTCGAATTTTTAAATGATTAAATTTCGCATATTCAAAACTTTAATTCTACAACTGAATTACTAAATAAGTTTAATACTTTTTAGTTAGTTTAGTTAGATCATTATAAACCCGCTGACTGTAGGTCGTTTAAACTGTTTAATCTACTTGCAATTTAAGCGAATATTTTCAATCACAATGAAAGTGACCGAAAACGTCGAACAAATAAATCAATTATTAAACAGTGAGTCTATTCGTTTCAAATTTATTAATACTGTTTAGTTTTCAAACAAACATCGAATCTGTGGAAATGATTTTTCGCGATTTTTTAGCCAATTTTTTGAGGCATATTTTAATTGCCAAAACTACTGAAATAAGCAGTTAAAATGACTCATTTATATTGACGCAATAAATTGAATTCTCCAGTTTTTATCGTCAAATATCTATATAAAAAATTACGTGAAACTTTCTCAGATACGCTCCGATGAATAAACATATTATAAAAAAATCTGACATTATTAATCAAGAGAAAAATTTTAAATAAATAAAGTTTGTGGCGTGAGGAAATTAAGTTTTTATCACCTTTTCTTTACTTACCAATTCGTGAAGCGAATTTTTCTTTATCATCGAACATGTGTGCATGTGCCGCTAGAGGTGCAGCATCTCTGGCATTCAAGACAAAAGCTTGGTTTGTCTTTTTTTCGTAGATGGTCATTAGGAACCCTCCGCCTAGACCCATACTTTGCATGTTAATTAGCCCATTACAAATAAGAGTAGCAATTGCTGCATCAACAGCCGATCCGTTACGATCCAGCATCGATCTAAACAATATTTTGGGTTAAATTTTTCAATTGTAGAATAAAATATAAAAAACTGTACAATATAAAGAACGTGGAAAAAAAATTCTAAAGTGCAAATGGAAATCGAAATATAAAAAGTTGCGAGAAAATGACGATGCGTACTTGCCAATCTCGGCACAAGGCGCGCCGTCCGCGCAGACAGCGCCGCGTTTGAACTTCCTGAGCTTGCTCCAGGATGCTGGCGGCTGCTCTTCTGGATTTGGTGGTACGAGCTCTCCTTTGCTTCCGCTGTTGTAGAGGACACTCGCCAGAATTATTATCAATACCACGCCGGCAAGCACGAAGCCGCTCACAATCAAACGTTTCCTCGTCAGGCATGGTCTGCAAAGAAATTTTTTTCCTTAGTTTTAGTTACTTATCAAAAATTTTTTGGTCATTCTTAAAGGGAATATTTTTGCGTTTCATTTTATTAATGAATTTTTGCAGATAATGAAAATTCGTCATTAAGATTATAGGCAAAGACAAACAAAAATTATAAGTACTTTATCGACGTTAAAAATAAGCTGATATGAAACTGAAAAATAATGTAATTAGCTCAAGTTTGCAAACTCTCACTGATCTTAAAAACACGATCGTCATCGAATATCTCATAAATATTAGAATCAAACGAGAATATGGAAATTGGACAAAATACCGTTGAATAGGATCGGCAAAAACTTCAGATTTTTATGCAAGATTTTTTTAATAATAGTGACACTTGCACAACTTGTTCTTCGCCACACTCGTATCGGTCTGTTTATCCTCCAGTCGGTCGAAATTCACCGCGGAAGACAGTCATTTAACCAATCACTGAAGTATTTAAATAACTTATTTACATCTGTGCCCATCGATTCTTTAAATAAATCTGACGTAAGTAGTAATTTTAATAAAATAAAAAGAATAATACCAATCTTGAAAAAAAAACTTTATCCACAAAATAATGTTTTTGCAATCATTAGAAGTATACGAACAATAGCAAGACGAGAGATAAGGTTATAAATCTTTGTAATAAAAGTGAAAACACAAGTAATAAAACTGTGGTAAATAACTTCAAATTTAATATTTATAGTTAAAGTTAACTAGTATCGATTTCTAAGAATAATTTACTACGTGAACTTGAATGATTAAAATATTGCTAACAATAAGAGCAACAATAACTGTTCGGGCTGTAGAAACTGTATTATTTGATAATCGAGCGTTTTATATCGAGCAACTAACTTGTTTTCAAGTGAGTTTGCATTTTTTTTTAAGATACCAACGAGATCGAAAGGAATAATCTCGAAAATTAGCATCAAGAATTATAACTTGACAGTTCCTCTGGCGAGTAAGATTGCAAATACCTTCATTATCTACAGAAGGTAAATGATTTTTGGCGCGATTCTTACGCCAAATATGAATATGAAGTGTAACATATACATCTCATATAATGTACCCAATATTGAGGGTGATGGCAATATATTCTGAATATAAAAATAAATATTGCATGCGATAAACGGTACATCAAACGACAAAACTTTTTACGAAACATTTGATTATTCTTAATAATCTAATTTATAATATTGAAGAATATAATAAATGATTACAGTTTGTTTCGACAATTTTCACTCAATGAAATTTGATTTGATATTTTATTTTATCTATAATTAAAAAGGATTTTTAATAAAATAAAAATAAGTTAAAGACTGCGTTGATAAATTCTTAAAAAATGTTCGTTTAGTAAACTAAAAGGTGAATCAGGTACGAAAGAATATTATGGCTAATAAACTCACTTGTGCCAGTAATAATAGAAAAGTCCCGGGCAATTGTTAGCTCGGTCGTGCTCGAGCGACGGGTCCCCCAGAAAACGCGAGTCGACAACCTCGTCGGAGCTCGGCGAGCTCAAATTCGAAGGTTGGAGGGCGAAGTAGCTGGTCTCGCGACCCGAGCCAACCTCAAAGTCCAGTCCGCCTGAAGACGGCAGGATCATCTTTGCTTTGCGCCTCCTGAGGATCCTGAGCTTCGAGCCTCAAGGCACCGACGTCCAAGTCCCGTTCATTCGCGCGATACTCGCGACGCGAGCAGTAACGATATCGGCGCGACACGACGCACTGCTTCCGTCGCAGAATCCGGCATCGTTTCCTTTGGCCAGATTTCGTTGAAACGCTTGACGCTAATTAAGGCAGGGTACGATCGCCGGTCAAATGCGCCAGAGAAACCTGCACAATGCAGCCTTGGCAGCTGATCGATCCGAGCTTGCGCATTCCATTCGCGAAATGCAGAAGGCTCGGAGCCGGACCAGACCGAGAGCGACACTCGTGCATCCGGTAGGCAACAACGTCGAGCCTCCTGCACAGGAGCAGAAGGTTTCTGTCTTATCGATGCATGCGTCACATATTGCGCAATTTTAAAGGCTTCGCTTCATTAATAATCTATTCAGATTTTAACTCTCGAAAAATGCGGAAATACGTTTTTAGAATATATTTTAAACTTCTAGAAGGTTGTCATATAATATGATATTTCAATTATACTTTATTTATCCCCAAAAAGATCTAAGAGATTTATGACCGATAATAGATAGGGTGTATAAAAAGTAACATTTCGCTCGGATTTTTCACTCATTAACAAAACTTGCATCATTTATTTGGTGAAATGTAAAAGTTACATTTGTCAATTTACTCATTTTATTTAAAAAGACACGTTTACTTTAAATATACAATTATAATCCAAATCGATTTAAGATTGATTTAGAAAACATTAACATTAATTTAAGAATGTAACGATGAATTACATAAATAATTATTAAAATATTAAAGTTATTAAAATAAATTTGATTTTCTTAAAATTATATTGCTATCCACAGCACTAACAATTTACCTCCACAACACTAAACAATAATAATGATTACGCCAGTGATGGCGCTTAAAAGGTAGCTCTATAGTTTTTGGATTTATCCAAGACCGTGTTAAAAACTAGTTAGAAATACTCATTAGAACTTACAGAATATACTGAATAAAATTTGAGGTGAGTTACCGTGTAAAAATTAAAAATAATAACATTTAAAGTTGAGGTACTTAATACGTTCTCTTATGAGAACGGTCCTCCGAGAGACAGGAAATAGAAGACTTTTTTATAGATAGCGATTCAC
>UCOM01001697.1:0-36363 GCA_900474385.1 Ormyrus pomaceus
AAAAGCGCATATAACTTTTGAAAAATCGAGCGTTAGGCCGAACGGACGCGGCTTCCTTCATATTTTAACATTAGAAAACATATCCCAAAGTTACAGGAAAATCCATTACCCAAATGTCGTACACTCTCCTTGTGAGATTTAAATAATATAGATATTACCACAGTTAATTGGTACAAAAAAATTTCGAATCTAATACATAAATTCGAAATACTCTTTGGCTTGGACCCAGGTGAAATCAGTCTCTAAATTGTCAATTAAGCACACTACATTTCCTCGCTTCCTACAAACCTCAATTGATCAAAACAAAGTAGGCCATCGAAGCAATAAAAACGAGGAAAGAAATAATCGCGTCCTAAAACTCCGGCCAGCTTCGTACGGCTAATTACCCTGAAACCGAAATCGAACGAAGCCGCAACACGCACAGAACAAACACCGCGGCGCACATCGTTGAAAAGGGAGAAACGAAAGTGGAGATTTCATTATTTAACGTTATAGGTTTTATGCACACCGAGCGGCCGGACAATAGGCTTCGCCTTCGACGAGTCGGAACGAACCGGAGACAAACGACAGGAATCATGTCTGGCTGGCTCTCGCGCGAGCCAGAGCTAAATACTCGCGCGGTGTCGGCGACGGCGCGCCGAAGGATCCCACCCCCGCTCCTAAAGGCCGCTTTTTACGAGTCGGAACGGGACCTTTGCCGTGGAATCTACCGCTGGGGACCTGAGCTACTACCTTTCATCTGGTGTTTTCAATTTCTTTGGGTACGAGTATGAGTTTTTTTTCTGTTTTTTTTTTTAAGAATCATTTTTTTTTTAAGTATTCCATTGATAAAAGTAGATAAAATCCTTTTGATTTTAGAACAAAATCGAGACTATACTTTTGCGTGGAATAAAAATGATGGCAGCCAGCTTCCAGCGTGTTTTTATTGAGAGTATAAAAGTGAGCGCACGAAACGTCAAAATCCGCGCGCAAGAAATAAATATCAAGAGTACAAACTGTAACAGCTCGTAAAAAGCATTTGCATTTCCCCCGCAGCGAGAGAGCAAAGCGAAAAGGAGAAAAAGCCCGGGGGTTTATCGCATAAAGCACAGCTTTAAAACCTCGCATCAAGCCTTGGAAATAAAGACCCTCTCGCGGTGTGCAGAGCGAATATAAAATATAGACGCAGCGTACTACCGCGCCAACCTCTCTCTCTCTCTCCCTCTCTCTCTCGAATAAAGACACCACATACGCGACCTTTTGTCAGCTTCGGATCTCCGTAAAAGAGCGCTCCGCGGCCGCGGCCCGAAGAATTGTAAATCATACGGCGTCATAAATTGAAACGAATGTATAATTCGTGACGACGCCGGACAATGAGAATCGGAGGATGTTGCGTAACGCTTTATAACGGCGGGACAGGTAACATGACATAAAAGCACGCGAGCGCGCGCGCGCGCGCGCGACGTACGCGCACAATGAGTGCCGCGCGAATCCATTGTAAAGTATGTATATCCCTTCGCTCGCCCCGCGGTCACTCGCTCCGTGACCGGAGCCACTTAAAGTCGCCGCTGTGAAAAGGTTAACCGTGTACCGGCTGCCGGGGCGCGCGGATTTTCGGCGCGCGGATATGTATATGTTCGCTCGTGGGAATAATGGGTTTTTACGGCGGAGGGAATGGCACTTTGTCACTTTTCGATTAGAAAGAGTTACTCGTTGGCCGGGCAAAATGAGCTTTATATAAAGCTGCTTTAATTCGAGTGGATCTGCGACATCAGGGGTCGTGTAGTTCTCGCCCCTCTGCTGCGGAGGGGCTGCTCCTTATAAAAGAAGGTAATAAACGTTTTATGCTCTTCTATTTACTACTGCTAAAAGATGAGATTTTTATGAATTTCAATAGGCATTGTGTTGTGCCGGAGGGTGCACAAAATGTACTTGCAGTCAAAAAAGGTCAATTTAATATTCAATCTTTAGGAGGCTTGGCTACTCAGAATTCGTGGAAAAATACTAAAAATTTCGGAAATCATCCCGACGCAATCAATTCTCTTCTTCGAGAAGAGCCTCTCCGATCGCAGAAAGGACGAAAATAAGGCAAGAGCCCCGAGAACCGAAAGCACCCAGCAAGAAATCTGCCTGTTTAATAGAATCATCAGAGCAGCTCTCATCTCCCGGGTTTCGGAAACTCCTCTGTCCTCCCACTGTGTCTTGTCCCATTGACGGCCGCGGGGCCCTCCGACAAAACAAGATCCTTCGTTCCGCTCTCCGCGAAAAGAAAAGCGGCCCCTCGGACCTCCCGTAGGCGATCCGATGACGAAAATCGGAGCCCTGCCCCTCCCCTAACCAGTTTCGGGGGGGATTCGTTTAAAATTAGCCTCACTCTCTCGCCGCGGCCTACCCCAATCCACCTCGCCAACGACAATGGCATTGTTGCGTGCGCGCGCGCGCGTCCGGCAAACATCTGCTCGAAATACAAACCGCTAATAAAAACATACACGCAAGAATGCGGCGGTAAGTGAGGGGGGGACGCACGAGCGGAGAAAGCTCCTAATAGCGGAGGTCGGGGAGGGCGATGAAAAGGCCCCCGAGGCGAATCGAGAACGCGAGGACCGGCTTACTCTTCTTCGAAATCTCCCCCTCCCCCCGGCTCTCTCTCTGTGTTTTTACGTTCGGATAGAGATTAAGAGGTTTTTCCTCGGTTTATTAGCTCCCGGAGTGGCCTCTGGGAACGCTCGATGACGATTCCGGAGTGGGCATTGTACGCTCCTCGGGATACGGTCCATCGCCGCATACCAATTTTCGGACATTGTGTCGCGGGAAAGTGAAACGAGAACCGTCACAAAAGCTTGGAAGGTTCGCCCCGTGAAAAAGATAACCCGATAAGAATTTCAAGAGGGCCGCTTTTTCACCGCGGGAAAATTTAAAATTCAAAGCCGCCTTTCCGGCGTGCGTTTGTGAAAAGTGTCACAGTTAGGAATTTGGAATATATACCGGCCGACCTCGACGCGGCGTAAACTCGGCGCGGAAAAAAAAGCATAGCCGGTCGGGATTTTGGGTTCTAGCCGCGGAGCGGAAAGGGAGCGACGTAAAAAGGAACGCCTCGCGCGCGAACGGGGAGGAACGGGAGAAGAATGGGCGTAACCCGGCCCCGCGAGATCCGAGCCGCAAATCGCACCGAGCACCAGGCCTACTTGCGCGCACTTCCTAGATAAATACGGCTCGACCTACGCCCAAAGGCCGTCTCGCTCGACTGTATCGAATAGCTTGCCTTTTTCCTGCCTCTTTCTTCCTGGGTGTATTATTGGAGAACTAGTTTATTGATTGAGTTTTTTGTGAAAACAAGCTCTAGAATAATTGCTTTCTCTGCATATAGAATGATATTTTGTTTCCGTTCATTGAATGTCCGCATTTTTATTATTCTACAGTTTATTAATTTTTCATACAGAAAAATTTAAAAAAACAACTGCAAGAATCCAAAATGCAGGGCAGGCATCGTCCCGTAAGACTAACCGAATCATTTAATGCAGAAATTCGCGTCTGCTTAAGAACCGAAATACCCACCATTACCAAACACGTGCATGACCCGCACTTGTTCTCTCCGCGGGTTAAACTCTCCGTCCCTCGCCAAGGGGTCAGATGAGAAGAGCACGCGGTCAATTGTTTTTTACGGCTTCCCGTACCACCGACGAAAGAGGCCGAGGCGATTATTGAGCCAATTTTTTAAGAAGGGCCAAAAGTCACCTCTCTCCCGAGCGGCTCCGCCGAGGAGAGAGGGCCCTTTTAAAGTGCCGCGGCCTCTCGATAATTAGAGGGCGGCCCAGCGTTATACACCCGCCGGACCGAGGCTCGGATTTGCGCCCGGCCGAGAGCGAAGTGAGGAGTTAAAGAAAGCCGGACGCTGAATCGCTTACGCGGAGGATTTATCCAAGCAATCGCGGTACGTGTCGGTCTGGGTATTGGGGCTTTTAAAGGATTTTACGAATTAAACAGATTTATAAACGGTAAATCGTTTTGCGCTCGTGAGCCCGACAATTGTTTTAGGATACGGCAATATATTTCCTCGCGGATATTTTCCTTCCCGGCGCGTTTAATGAAAAGCAAAAACGTTTTTTTTTTTTTTTTTTCGAAATCCCCTTTGAATCCATTCGAATATCGAAGGCAACTGCGCGGCACTTTTCCATAAATCGCAGAATCGCAATATATCATTTCGGATAATGGTATCAAAGCCTTTACGCAAACATGCAAATTTTCGAAAGCGTGTCCATTTCCATCTGAATCTAAGCCGTCCACGTCATCCCACGTATCAATGCAGGCCGCGGCGCAAAAAACCACACAGCGCGGTAAGCAACGATCAATCACATTCCGCTCTCTCGCGCGCGTATCCTTTCATTAGAGAGCAAAGCCTTTTTCCCTTTCGGAATCAAAGAGAGGACGCCAGTTTCTATTCTCTCTCTCTCTCTCTCTCTCTCTCTCCCTCGCCTTCCTCGCTCGTTAAGGACGAGTGTCGTCGCTTAATGTTTCATAAATCACAGCAACAATAAATATACTCGGCCGAAAGGCGCACGACTCGCCGGCGCGAGAGAGAGAGAGAGAGGAGCTTTGCTCGTTAAACAATGCAAAGAGAGCGCTCGCGCGTTATAGTTTCGTGCATAATTGACCGGCGGTTGTAAATTTTCGAATCAAGGGGGCGTAGCGAAACAATTTTGATTTGCCTGCCGTTCTCTCTCTCGAGAGAGAGAGGACTCGCGGCCGCGGGACGATTCGATATTCAATTGCGACGTATTGTTTTCAAGGCTAAGTGTCGTCGAGGCTTCATTTTTTAAAAAATCCTTCCTACAAACAGTTCATTTTCTGCTTGACGTTCGCGTGCTCTCGAGAGTGAAGAATGCGAACGAAAGAATATACATGTATATACGGAACCTGCGCGTCAGGTTCTAACTTGAATTCAACGGAACGTGACCCGAATGTTTTAGTTGATTTTCGAGTGCGGACCTCGGATGTCGGTATCTATTTAATTTAAATGCAAATATTTAGCTAACAAAGTGTGCTCGCTGCAAGACGGTAAAATACAGTAATTACTTCAAGTCAAATACATAAATTTCTGCGGAAGCAAATGCACATCAGAAGCAAGTAGCTCTGCAGTCAAAGAAAGGAACAAACGTCTCCCAAGCATGAAAGTACAAATGCACTCGTTCGTATACTATAAGCCGCGCGTAAAACACACTTTGACGAGCAAATCAATTAAAGGGTACAAAGATG
Source organism: Ormyrus pomaceus (assembly GCA_900474385.1). Classification (NCBI taxonomy): domain Eukaryota; kingdom Metazoa; phylum Arthropoda; class Insecta; order Hymenoptera; family Ormyridae; genus Ormyrus; species Ormyrus pomaceus. Next base: position 5,233 of record UCOM01001697.1, read on the forward strand.
ATCCGGCGTCATATGAATAAGTTATAAGCCGATCTCGGGTCCTCCAATAAGCCGAGAGTCCCTTATTATCAGTCGTCCTATTGTCGGTGCGCTCCTCCCCGAGCTCCGGGCTCGTTAAAAGCCCCTCTCTCTCTTCCCGGATTTTTCCGTCTGGCTACTTTTTCAGCTACTTGCTCATGTTAATTTATTAACCGGCCGGGCATGAATCACCGCGCGGGGAACAATCATAAGGCCGGTAATTACGGGCCGATCCGCTGATTTACGACGGCGGACAATTATTTTCTCGCTAAACAGGCAAAAAACTCACCAGTAAATCGGGCTCCGGCTCGTTTTCCTCATTCCGCGCGGACTCGTCTCCCACGCGGCGCCGCCTCCGAAATCATCGCGCGCCGCTAACTGCAGCCGAGAGAGAGAGAGAGGCGACCGCCGGCCGGCCGGCCGAGCCGAGTAACCGGATAATAACAAGATAACCAAAAATCGTCTTTCGGGCCCGCGGCGCATGCGTACGCTTATCGTCCTTCGAGAGCTCGGCGCTCCGAGAGCCGCCGCTGGCTGTTATAAGAGCGGAGGACGTGCCGGGGGGACTCACCGCGCCGCGGCCAGATACCGATGCCCACATGCCTTTTTTTCCCCTCTGCGCCGAAGAGCGAGATATCGCTCTCGACCGGGCTGCTCTATAAGAGCGGACGGAGCGGCGATCTAATCCCGCGGGGATTATAAACTGAATAATCGCCGACTGGTTGCTACGCTTTCGAGACTTTTTCGCTGATTGGGAATAAGGAGCGCACAGACGAAACGAGTAATTTATGCGATTTCGCTATTTGAGAATGACAGTTTTGATATCGAAGCCGAGCAGTTTGACAGTTATCGATTTTTAAGTTTTCAATAACTGTAAAACGCAGACAATTAAAAGTTATAATACATTTTAGCTGAATGTTTACAGCTAATATACTCGATTTTCTCAAAAAATCCTTTCAAATAATAATTCAACTCAACTTCACCTCCGAAGTATCCAATCCAATTAATCAAGCAGCTTTACTCGAGCATCATCCAGCCCCATAAATACTCCACGAGCCGCATCCATCCAAGCACACGCAGAAATTCGCTCGAGGCTCTCGCGCGTAAATCAAGCAATTAAATCAGCCGGTCGCGCAGTGATTAGCGCGTCATTAACTTATTGACCCACATATTATCCGCCGCCAAGTAGCTCACCTCTCTCGTCCGATTCCCTTCCCTCCCCGCTGAGGTCGAAAGGGGGATCCGCGGGTCTTCGGCGTGGATACCTACGTGTGTGTGTGCGCGGGCCGCCGGCTTTAACGATCCCATAAAACGGCGGGGCTCATTTTGCGAATTTCCGCGCGAGTTCACGCCTCCCAAGCCGCGGCGGCGATCGTTTCTGATGCCGGCTCGAGCTCTTTTAGCCTTTAAACGCCGACGGACGCGCCGAGGCCCGAAATTGCCGCGCAGCTCCGACCTTTTGTTCTGGGGCCTCCTTTTTTTGGAGAGCACGGCTCGATGGTTATGCCGGAAGAGCGGCGCATTTTACTTCTATGAATGCGTGCGGCGGCTTGGAGATCGGTTCTTAGATTCTATTGATTATTTCTTCGCTGATTCTATCTCTTGGCGATGTGATTTACAGGCTCGGCTTGAAGAATGGCGGATTTAATGGGCATTTGATTGTCATCGTCAAAGGCAATGAACCTTTTTTTTGCAATTTAAGATGTTTTCTGTTGTAAAAACTGCTATTAACAGCTACTCTATGACAATGTTAAAATTGGTTTTTATTTTGTTTTTTCTTTATTTTCAAAGAAAAGTACACACGTTTGTTTAAGACATAAACAACTTCTTTTTTCTCTCCTCCAGTAATGCTTTGAATATCCAGCCAGTAACAAAAATATTGACTTCTATGAGTGACCAAATACTTTTCACTTTGCATGCTATCCCTGGAGTAGTATGTAGTAGTTCAGAAATTTATATGAAATTTAACACTCTTTTTTTCCTTGTAAACAGAGATACCTGCTGAGATACCTGGGAGGAATTTGACCGTAATCTTTTCGGAGCGAGAGAACGCAAAATCTGATGCAAAAGTCAGCTCCTACCCGTCGAACTTCATTCTCCCGAACCTGTACAGCGAAGGTACCAGAGAGCAAGAACTTCGCGTACAACAAATGGAAATCTCCACTCTAACATCAGACATATGAATAAAATCGACCTTCTGTTGCAAATCACTAATTTTTTTTTAGAAATTAGACTAGTAAGTCTAATCACACAATAACGTGTTTATAAGAATATTTTTAGTTCTACATACCTTATCATTAGCTTTAAGATCACCGCGATGTCATTCCACGTACAACATTTTTACGTTGCCTGCGCTTTGTATTCCGTGCATTTTTGTATCCGCAGTCGCAAATAAACAATCTGTATCCTCCTCGGCCCGGATAATATACAAGGTGGAAGGATATAATTATGACGTGCGGCTCGTTTAACGGGAATGCGGTTCACGCGATCGAGGGTCCCTTTTTGAAAAATGTGAGCGACGCGCGATGCCCGCCCGTTTATGAATATTAATCAGGCCCCCCGATCGGACCTCCGCTTTCGAAAAGTGATTTTCCCGATGCGCCGCGCCGCGCCGCGTGTGAATCGAAGCGCCAAGTGCTTTTTATCGAGAAATTCTCTCTCTCACTCTCTTTTTCTCTTGTGTTATTACGAGCCATTTAACGAGCGCTCCGGGATTTATTTATGGAATCCTGGAGGGGGCAAGGGGAGTCCCGAGGCTCACTCTGACAGCTTAATTGGCTTCTTAATCAATTTTCGTGAAGAAAGCAAGCGAGGCGGATGTAACTTTCGGTATTTCAGGCGCTTTTCGGTGACGAATAATAGCGCGGTAATAAAGATCTTTCTGTTGCTGGACGTCGTATTTTTTTCCGTGGTATTTATCATAACGGAAGGAATTCGTTTAAGTGAAAGATTATGCGGCGAAGAAGGACAAGTTGGTTAACATTTACGTGTTGAAATACTCATCTTCCTCAACTGTTTTCGCAAGCTTAACTTTACTTCATTTTAAAAAGAAACCTTTTTCTCGCGTCCTTAATTTGAAACAACTTCCCATAAAAAAAAATCCAATTCCCCAAGCCGCTTCATACATTGTACATCCCATCTCACTTAAGCGGCTTTTTCGAAAATGCAAAAAACGAAGCGTCGATCGCACTCAATAATCGCGCTAAATACCCCTTCGAAACTCGGCATCCTATCTCAACACGATCGCGACACTCGATATCGGGGCATCTCGCTCGTCGGCCCCGGCCTCATAACTCGCGCACAATCCAGAAATTCCCCGCTCGCGGACGACGAGGGAGGAGCTCTCTCCGCGCTGACCGATCGTCGTCGGCGCTCGTTTAGCTCGCGCGCGATCTCGCCTGCCGTTTTCCGCGGCCGCCGCCGTTAATCACCGATTCGTAATTAGCTGGATAAATTTCGCGTCGACTTATAACCGGCCGCGCGCGCAATGCATCGAATCGCGAGTGCTCGCCGACACGTCGCTGCCGCGCGGCGATGAACGTCGATTTGTACGAGGACAATCCATTACTCACGAGTGAGTTAACGGCGATCGGGACGTCTGGATTTCCGCGCGCGCGCGCGAGAGCGCGTAAATAGCGCGCGCGCAAAATTTTGAGATTACATCCGCGTCAGAAAGCTCCTTTTTCGTCGCCGACGACGACGACGCTTAATGTACATAACGAGGCGCGCGCGTGCTTTCATTAATTTCGTAAAAACCGGGTAATTGGAGGCTGTAAATTTTTAGTGTTAATCGAATGTCATAATTTATAGCGCGAAAGCGCAGTTGTTGCTTTAATTACCCCGATTTTTTTTTTTCCCCCCCCCCCCGTATCAAATTGCAAGATGCGTTCGGGCCGATAAGCCGCCGTTTACATTTACATATACAAAAAGTCGCGCGGAATTCAAAACGTCATTTTCAGCTCTCCCCGCCAGGCAGCGACAATCGATAACAGGCTGTGTTTGTACAATTAATAAATTACCGCAAGGTGCAGCCCGGGAAAAAAGGGGGCGGGCAATAAAATTTCACAAAGTATACACGCGCGGCCCCGGACGCGGCCCAGATCGACACGCTCGATTAGAGAGAGCGTGAATTACAAGCCCGAGACGAGAGAGAGAGAGAGCGTATTATTATACCGAGCCGAGAGCAGCGTGTCTGTCCTGCTCCGGCGTTCGAATCACCGCCGTAATTATCTAATTCAATTTATTCGTCTCGCGGAGACGGAGCCGAGTGTATATAATTGATCGCGGTGCGCCCAGGGTTTTCGGAGGGATCGCCTGGATGTGTGTACGCACTGGAATTAGGCGATTGGGAAATCGACGTTATTTATGACTGACGTCGAGGCATTTCGTTTCGGGGGCTTCAGTTTTATGCTCTTTGGGTAATGAAGTTGTTGGGAGTTTCTTCTAGTATCGAGAGGTTTTTATTTGGATGGCAGGTATTCACCTGTTAAAAATGAGTTGGAATTTTTTTTAAGTCTGTATTCATAGATGAATTATTGCTGTGTTGAAAACAAATTTGTAGTTCGCGCTAAACTTATAATTATTATCAACAAATACCGACTGCAAATGATCAAACATGGATAATTCACTTATCCGCAGTACTTGCTTTGAATAAAAAGTAAGTTTTTTTTATGTAATACGAGTTCCTAAGAAGCTTATAGCTAGATACCGATATCTAACAGGTCTTAAGCTACTTACTTTTACAACTTAATTAGGTAAAAATATTTCAACTATCAAGTGCAGTTTTTAGACATCACTTAAACAAGCTGATACCGAATAAGTGCCCCGCATACCTTCCCGCAAATTTTCGGTAATTATTTCTCAATAGAGCAATAAAACTTTCCTAATAGATCAAACGAAAGATAAAAATCAAAGCCGTAAAGCAAACGCTCATAAATGATTTACTTTTTCAATAGCGCCGTTAAAACGTCCCAATTACAAAATACCCTCGGACAAGCGCTGGCAAAAGCATTAAATTTAACTAACGCGATCGAAGTTTATTAGCCCGAGCCATTAAAATTATAACTACATAAATTAACAGCGCAATAATATATCCGCGCGGACACGCGTATTTATTCGCGCTCCAAGTTTATAGATCCGCGAGCCGGCAAAAAGAAACAACCCGATTTACATATATAAACCGTTCGTCCGATCGGCGAGTCCTTCGATCCCCCTCGCGAAAAATCTCCCTTCGCGCGCTCGCGCGGGACAGTAGTCGCGAATAAAGCGATCGTTATTGATACAGCTTATCGGGAGCGTTGCCGCGTTATCTCGAGCTCGAGCCGGGCGATCGTTGCGGCCGTTAAACGGCCCGTACGCGCGCCGCCTTGGTTCATTAATTTTCCGCGCCGCGATCTACGTACGCACAAAGCTTTCCGGAAGGCGGACTGACTCGCGCGCGGTAAAAGGTGGCCTTATCGCTCGGCTAATCTAAATTAGTCGCTCGATGCCGCTGCGAAAGGATAAATTTTCCTGTAAAATCGAAACTCGATATTATATGAGCTTTTATGGTGTTTTTCATGATGTGTATTCGTTTTTTTTTTTTTTTTTTATTTCATCGAGTTATTTATAAAATTCTAATTTGCTGGCTTCTTTGTGTAAGAAGATAGGGAGATTTAATAAATCTCGTACTTTAATTACTGAGTTTGTATTGAAAAATTCTCTCCCGATGCTGAATAATGAAACACAAAACTAGTTTGAAAATCTATAAGGACGCGGATCTGAAGTACATAAATAAGAAAACGATGAGTAACCATCTCCTTGTACATAATACATTAAACGAACTTTTGCTCCGAGTGAAGCCCTGCAAACAGCGTCCATTTCTGGCGCAAAATAAATCCCGTCGGCGCGCGGGACGGCAAAAAGCGAATTGGATTATAAGTGCGCCGCAAAAAATTGAGCGTCAGCTGGACATTCTAGAGCAAAGGCGTTTAATTGAATACGCGCGACAAGCATGTAAATCGGAATAAATTCAGCGTCATTATAAAGACAGACTGGCAAAAGCGAGCGAAAGAGAGAGAGAGAGGGAGAAAGAAATGGGTGTAAGTCGAGAGCTATCCTTGCGCCGAGTGTCACGTAATTCTGTATTTGGCGCAAAAAGGAGGCGCACGAGCGTAAAACACGTTTGTCGATCGAAACCCGAGAACACGATTGCCTTCGATCGGATGATCTATACGAGCGCGAGCATATATAACCGAGAGCCGTGCGCGCGGCTCTCTCGTCCTTTTGGATGCATCGCGAGACGGCGAGGAACGAAAAATAGCCCGAGAGATATGCTAACATCGCGATCTCGTTGATGCCTTAATGGCGTATCGGATTGCGGGTAAATTGCGAGATAGAGATGCTTCTATTAAAAGAATTTGTGTATATCTTTGCCGAGACGTTTGATTAGCTAGAATTGCATTATCAAGTAATTTTTTATATCTTTGATTAATGCTGCCTTTTTTCTCTTCTTTTTGTGATTTTCTTAAGGGAACTTTAACATTTTTTAATGTTTTTAGAACGTCTTATTTTTACTGCAAGACTTTTGTTTACGTTCCACAGGAGACAAGTATTCATCGAGTACCTTGTCAATTGCATCAGATTCTTTGAAACATTGATTTTTGCATTATTCAAATAAACAAGAATGAAACTTAATATTTGCAAACTTAAATTCTTCTTAATTTTTAATTTAGTTATATTTTTTATGAAGAAAGTTCTGTTTTTGAATTTAATGATTAGTAAACGGTTAAAAACTTTCATTAATTTGACGTTACATCGTACTACATAAGATAGGCAAATAATAACAGGATTTTATACCTTTTTAAATTTTTTTTATTCAATAAAATTGAAAATGAATATAAATTTGAAATTATCGGTAAGATTTTTGGTAGCGAGCACGGGCACCTGGGCCACCGAATTTCTTCGGCTCGCACCTCCTCGGATCTGCTACCAAGAGTGTTCTGTCATATTGAATCAGAATGTCTTTCAATTCTTTTTTGGTAGCCTCATCGACATCTAGAAAAAATTAAAATTAGTATAACATTATAAGACCATCCAAAGTGTGCATATTTTCAAAGTTTATATAAAAATTTTTTCTTGTTAGCAGAATTAAAAATTAAATTTGAAGTATTATTTCCAAAACTTTTAAAATATTACACAAATAAGCTACATTGATTAATTCATAAATTTAAATTAGTTGCAAATACTCACATTTCTGATAATATGCAACGAGAGCCTTTGAAATGGCTTGTCGGATAGCGTAAATCTGGGCAACGTGACCACCACCATTTACCCGGACTCTGATATCAACTTCGGAAAACTTTTCCTGTACAACAAAACAATATATTCAAATTAGAGAAAGTATATGAAATAATAATTAAACTTGATTATATTAAAAAAAGAGTCAGCTATAAGTTAAATCAAGGGCAATCATGTTCGGAATAAGTACATCATTATAAGATATATTTAAAACTACTCCTTTTAAAAGAACAATTTAAAAATAAAATTTATTTTATTCGTACCTTGCCAAGAAGAAGAATTGGTTCCTGAAGTTTGTACTGGAGAAGTTTGGGTTCAACAAGCTCCAATGGACGTCCATTGACTCGCATAACTCCACGGCCTCTTTTGCAATAAGCAACCGCTGTGGCGCTTTTCTATTACAATAAATAAGATTTAAATAAACATCTCCAAAAATAGAGTTAATTTTTCAAATAAAATTATGCAGTTCACGTATAAACTGATTGATGGGTATTGACACGTGAAATACATAACCTCAAAGTGAGTTTATTAAACTTACTTTGCGTCCGAAGACCTGCACGGACTGGATCTGGGGCTTTTGTTTCTGCAAAAATTATTAAAAAATAAACTTATAGAATGTCCTTTTATAATTAAATTTTTATGAGTTTGTAGAAAAATTATGAAAATAGAAAAACCTTTGATACCTTCTGCATCTTGGTAGAGCACGCTGTAAAAAGAGCGTAAACTGGTCCGTAGTCAATGCAGATTGAAGCGGAAGTTACGACTGTTGTACCCACTACGCTAGTAATACCAGAACTTGCGCGGGAACCGTTCGATTTTGATAACTAAAAAGTTCAACAGTGAAATGTTTTTGATACTAATAATTTTAAAATGAAATTTTTATAAGTATATAAAACAACTTAATTTTATTTGAAGTTAATAATAACAAGATTTTTAATATAACTTCTAATAAAAAAAATTCAGATTATTAACTTTTATTATTTTTTATTAATTTTCATTGTACACGTTTCTGTTTGCCGATTGGTTTATTTGAATAATATTTTCTGATATAATTTTTCAAACTAACAAGAGCATGTGCGCAAAAACAGTTAAAAATAAAAAGAACAATATCAGATGACGTTTTGATAGTTAATCTTGATTTTAATCTAAGCAAAACGAAAAAAAAATTATTGATAAATTTTTAGCAGCTAAGATTTTAGATCGCAATATTTTCTTGTGCTAGCAAAAGTAGAATGATTTAAATAAGCATAAATTTTCAATGATTTTAATTTTTCAATGCCACTATTTTCATAGAGATCATTTAATGTAGTACGTACAAGAATCTCCCTTCTGCTTCGAATAAAATACCTGATTTTGCTTTTGATCCCTTCAAGTAACGTTTTTGGAAAGTCACGAAATAGATCAAAATTCGACAAATTTCTCTGGTTGGTGTCTGTAAAACAAACCCTTAATGATTGCAAGTAAGAGAAGTTGACTTTATCATATTTATTTAAATGCTTTATTCTAATACGTGTATAAGTTTACATATGCGCTAACAAGTGTAATAACATTTAGAAGAGATCGTAATACAAATTGGGCTGGCATCGATTTGTCTTTTTTAAAAAATGTACAAAACGTTTTCGGTAAGTAAGACGGTATTTGTAACCATAAGGACGTCTATCTTCGAAAGTATGCGCACGGTTTATCACCTTTCTTCGAGATACGCAGGAATTGGTTTCACATACAGCACAAACAGGTATCTGCACGAGACGGAAGATAAAGCAGGGAACGACTTAATCGCCTGCAATATTTGAAAAAACGCGGTATATATAAAAGTACAAGTACTATAAAAATGTTGTCAGAGTACATAAAAATTACTGAATAATTTTTGTTAACTTTTTACGCTCTAAATTAGTTTGGCAGCGATAACGGAATACTTGTTTTTCATAATTTACATGTAGTTTGATTAATAAAATTACACCAATCGTAGATTAATAGTGTTATTAAAACTGATCAATCTTTTTTTGGCAAAGGCATTATGCCAATTCCCTTTCCGTCTCCCTCATCGTGAAGAGTTAAACCCAATTCTTTTACGACCAGCGAATCCACGACACCGACTTTCACGCTGTTACGAATCACTTCTTGATTTTCAAGGTTTTTGTCGACTAAATTTCTAATGGCTAAAGTTGTCCACTGAATGATTACTAATAAAGTATTTTTAATGTAAGGTAAATAATTTTTAAACTAATTTATAAGCGCGCTTAATTTTTGGTAAATGTTTATTGAAAAGGATACGTGGATTTCTTGCATCTATATTGCAGCAATCGAGTAAAAGGGGAATGCCGTCGTTTTCTCGAACCTAAAATAAATTTATTTTATTTTAATATTTTTATATAAAATATTAGTAAGATGAAAAATAATATTTATAAAGTAAAATATGTACAAGATTTTGATTTTTTTCGTGTTGGTAAACTAAATTTCCAATTACTCTTATTAGCCCTGCTTTGAAACCAAAAGCAGGATGGGACTGAATTTTTTTACTACAAACGTGTTTATCTGATTCTTCAGCTTCATTACAACAATTAGTCTTATTAGTTAAAGAAATATCACTTAATTTTTGTAAAGGAGTAAAACAATTATTTGACTCTTTTCCAACCATGTGCACAGCCTTTAAAAGATCTGAAAGAATAAAATTATTTTTATTTTTGACATTTTTAATAAAATTTTTAATTTGAAAATACTTACAAACACAATTAATTAGGAGACTTTTGTCTTCTTGAAGTTTCTTACATTCTTTTAACTTTGAATTAGAAGTCAATACACCTAAAATATCTAATAATATAGTAACTTCTGTAGGTTCTAAGTCAGTCATATACGTATCGACCGTTTTTAATATTAAATCGCTCTTCTTTTTGAATTTATCAGATAAAAATTCAATAGCTTCTATAGGAAGCCAATAATCGTTTTTATCTTGTTCATTGTAAACAACTGACCGAACTTCTTGATGAATGATATCCAGTAAATATAATTTATCATCAATGCTTAATTCTTCATAAATATCTTTTAAGTAACTTGGCTCTTTAAGTAACAGAATCACTGTATCCAATGCAGCTTGGATATCAGATATAGTTGATTTTATTAATTCTGCAGTCAGTTCTTTTTTATCAACAGTTGCATAAAATTCTTTAAATAAATTCTTAAACATATTGTGAACATATGCACAAGCTGCTCTTGCAACTGGAGCTCGATCATGTCCAACTAATTTTCTGCAATAATAATGATTTATAAGCAATACAAACTTATAAGATATTATAAACAATATAAACTTATGTGTAAGTATTAGAAAAACTTACGTTATGGTGTTCTTGAAATTTTGATCTTTTACATATTGCATTATAATGTCTGCATTGGAAGAAGTTGAAATATCAAATCCAAATGTAAAAAAGTTGCATAAAAATTGCAGGCTCAATCTCAAAAATTCAGTTTCCTCTTCAGACAATCTTTTTTTTTCTTCAGTATAAACTGTAACAGCATTCATTACCCATCTAACAACTTCATCATATGGAAATTTAGTTTGGAATGGATATGGACTATCTTCATTCCACTTGGAAGCTTCTTTATATAAGTATTTGTAAATATTCTTTTGGGCGGAAACATCCTCAGGATTTTCTGGAACATATGCTTTTTCAACGTATCCATTGACACAGGAATTAGCCAAACACTTTAAAAGGACATTTTTAATCTTTTCAGGAAGAGTGAGCTCTTCATCTGTTAAAAGATCAGCAATTTTTAGTAGTAAAGTAAAATCCTTCAGTGTCCTAAAAACCAAATATCAATATTATAAAATGATTCAACTTAATTAATTTATTAATTAATTATTAATAAATATAGTAAGCACTAATTCCCTACCTTGGCATTTCAGAGCAAAAATCTTTAGGAAGGGTTAACAAAGTATCCCAATCCTTACTGTCCAGTCTTTCAGGGAAATCCATCTTTGTGTTCCTTTCTTCTCCAGCAGGCTCTGCACAATAAAACCCCTTAAAATATGCTAACAACTATAGTAACAAAGGAACGATAGCAAACCGCCTACGAGAAATATATATACTCACCTCGATTAAAAAAAACTCAACACTTATCAACAAGTTCTACCAGCTAACAATTGCATTTTACTGGCATTGTGCGGCCTGCAGACGCTCCTTGTTTACTTAACAATTGGTGTGCACGTAATCGGCAGCGATAAAAGAGCCGAAAGCGGCTAGCGTTCTCCAAGGGTAGTGTTTTTTACTCTCCTCTCCTCTACCGTGCCGCAGACTCCGTTTGCGCAGACGCCATTTGCAGCCGGTCGAACTTTATAAGCTACAGTGTGTATTCGTGGAAATTTCGCTACTGGTGCACGCGGCGCTGCCTCCGCGGGATATTTCGTGATCCTGATCGTGAGTTCATGACTCTGCGTTTGTGAGAGTCGGCAGTAGCGGTTTGTTATTTTTTCGTACTGAATTATTGTTTTTTCTACGAAAATTTACCAAGGTAAAGTATGGGCTTTTCGAATAAGAAAGATGGATTGTTGATTTTTGATATAATAAGAGTATAAAGTAGTTTCAATTGTAACTGTTACTGGTTGTGCATTGTCATTGCCGGATAACCTGTTTTATCCAACAACACACTTTTAATTTAAACAAAGAGTATTCAATTTTGCCTATTTTTTTTGTAAACTATGCATTAATTATTTGCTTGAAGCACCAATTTAAAATTGATTTAGTATTATGAGAATTACTTTCATATAAAGCACTGAATTTTTAAAGAGCTAACCTCAATGCATGCACATTAATCTAAAATGAATTAATTTAAATGGTGATTATTAATTATTATTTAATTTTTCAGATGTTCCTAACTCGTTCAGAGTACGATCGTGGTGTAAATACTTTCTCACCAGAAGGTAGACTTTTCCAAGTTGAGTATGCCATTGAAGCTATTAAGCTCGGCTGGACTGCAATTGGCATTTGTACATCTGAAGGAGTAGTGTTAGCTGTAGAAAAACGTACAACATCATTTTTAATGGAACCAACCATGGTGGAAAAAATTGTAGAAATAGACAAACACATTGGATGCGCATCATCTGGTCTTATGGCAGATTCTAGGACAATGATTGACAGAGCAAGAGTAGAATGTCAGAATCACTGGTTCACTTACAATGAAAAGATGTCAGTTGAATCTGCGACTCAAGCTGTATCAAACCTTGCAATTCAGTTTGGTGACAGTGATGATGATGGCAGTGCAATGTCTAGACCATTTGGTGTAGCTCTTTTGTTTGCTGGAATTGATGAAAAGGGACCTCAATTGTTCCACGTAGATCCTTCAGGAACCTTTGTTCAATTTGACGCTAAAGCTATTGGCTCTGGTTGTGAAGGAGCTCAACAATCACTTCAAGAAGTCTACCACAAGGTATATAACTTACTAGTGCATTTATTTAAAAAGTTACATGGAATAAGTAATCTATTCAGTAATTAATGCTCAAAAGACAGCTCTGTTTATATATCTGTAAAATTAAAATCTAATTTTCATTATTATTTTCAGTCAATGACACTAAAAGAAGCAACAAAAGCTGCACTGAAGATTTTAAAGCAGGTTATGGAGGAAAAGCTTAATGATGTCAATATTGAAGTTATGTCTATGACTCCAGAAACAAAGTTTCACATGTTCACAAAAGAAGAATTGCAAGAGGTGATTAAAGACATTGCATAAGTATCGAAAATCAATTTATATAAATATGCGCGACTAATTAAATAAGAAATCAATATGCTTAGGATGCAGTTTATTCTGCAAATGATTTTATACTTGCCGCCTTTTGGCAAGAAGTGCGATTAAATAAACAATTTTCTTAATTGAACTTTTTTAAGACAGATGGAAAGATGTTAAAAATCATTGTAGTACTTCGTAAAATTTTACGACTCTTTATTTATTTCGTACTTTACACCAACTAATTTACAAAATATGTATTGTGGGCAAGAAATCTGTGAAATATATTTTAGCATTGTTTTTCTTCAACCATTATCTACTTTTATTTTTATATTTACTATTTTTTTATTCACTATATTAATCTCTTATCTTAATGCATTTTAATACAGGTAATTGCAAGTCTCCCTGAAACCAGAGATGATTCCTTGAAATCTAGATCAGATACATCAAGACCATCTGCTAGAGCAACAATATCCATGAAAAGTCACTGATCTCCTTGCTTCCAAAAACTCCTTTCAAGTCATGAGTTTGTACACAAGTCATTTCATTTCATTTATTTATAGTGAATATCGTTTATATTTAACTTTTGTTACGACTTTAATATAATTTAAGTTCATCTTTAATGTTCAGTTTTATTTACGTATTTGATTTTTTTTTCGTTTTAAAAAACAATTTTACAGTTCAATAATAAGTTATTTTTCCAATTTTTTAAAAATATTTATTTTACCATTTACTTTAATTTGAATCTGTTGAAAATTTTGTTTAAATGTGATAATTCTCGAACCATCCTCATTACATTTTTTTTTAACCTAATCCAGACTAAAATTGTCCACCTTACTAATTATTTCTTCTGATTTAAAATAATTAAAATAATTACTTTCAAAGTTTTTCAGCTTTCAAAAATATATTGGAAAAATGATGCACTTAAAATATGCAAATTTATAAATCTCATTACATCTTTAAATAAAGTAAATTACGTACACTAGAAAGTTAGCGGAGTTATGGTAAAGTTAACGGCGAAGTTAATCATTCATTTAACGACTCTATTTACATTATTTCTTGTAAAAGCGACGTTATATGGTACTCTAGAGTAATAGAGTATGATAAGTTAGAGAATATCACAGTACACTTCATTCGGTTATAAAATATTATTCTTTTATGATATGAAATTACTTAAATTTATCAAAATATAATGTATGATTTAGATTAATGCGAACTTGGAAAAAAGAGTCTGCGAAAATATTAATAACCAGTTAAATTATATTTATTATTAACATGTTTTAGAGAATTTTGATTATAAAAAGCACATATTATAAATTTTTCAGATGTTTGGCTTAATTTATTAAATAGTAATTCACTAGTAATTTTAATTATTAGCGCAAATAAGATTTATGAACACCTTTATTATTTAATAGGTTAGTAACTGCTAGTGATCATTAATCTACACCTAAAGTTTGGCCTAAAATATCAAAATTTAACACCGTCGACACCTCGCTTTCAACCTCTACTAAACAGCAAACAAGAAGAAAGCAAGCATCCGGCTCGAAGCACGACATTTTCTCCTTTCTAAAATCAAACAAAATTTTATCTGAAAGTTGATTTTCAACAGTCTTTAATCCCGTAGGAGTGCCTCGGATAAAGCCAGCAAAAGTAAAAAAAATGGCCCTCGCAGAAACATCGGCAGTCGCGCGAAAGCGCAAAAAGAATGAAAAAGCGCTCTCGCGAAACGTCGGCTGAAAAAGCGCGTCGATGCGCGCGGGGGTGGAGGCAGCGCTTGGCTCGTCTGCTCGATTAAAAGCTCGCGGACGGGCGCGTATCCGAAATCAATAATTAATTTCGCCCCTCTGCGATGCCTTGATAAAAGCGCTCCTTTTATACGGAGGGAGAGAGAGAGAGGAGAGAGCGAGGCTCGCGATCATTGGATATTATTCCATTTCCGAGCGTTCAATCCCGGCACGATTCGCTCGCCCGCTCGGATTCCCCCGGGGAGCCTGAATAGAGCCGGCTTTCGGGGGGTTGGACAGACTCGCTCGCTCCCTGACACTCGATGATTGGAGAGGGAGCAGAAAGGACGCTGAAAATAGATAAACACCCGCAAGCTCGCGACTGTGGTAGTTTGTTAGCCCGAAGGAGGAAGAAGCAGAGCTGGTGGTAGTGGAACCGGAGGCGACTTTTTGCGCCTTTTATAATCGAAGGGGAAATTTTAAGTCGTTTATCAAATGTTAATGTTGACTGATGGGTTAATAGCCGAGTATTTATACGTTTTGCGAAAATTAATTGAGAGCTAAATTGAGTCTGATCGACGTTAAGAAGAATATGACAATGAGATTGCAGAAAACTTCACCAAGAAATCTTTCGGAATTTTATGAAAAAATGTGTAGTTTTATTCAAGAAAAACTGCGACTTGGATTTATAAGCTATGTTATAATTTATATACTCACAAAGAATTATAATTGTATTAGTTGCATTACCTTCTCTTTTATGAACTCCTTGAGAAATATAAACTCAAGGATACACCTACTACTGCTAATTTTTTCAGAACTTGATGAAAAAAGTCAATTATAGTTCTTTGATATACGAACGCGCGTATCCGAGAAAATTCTCATTTTTTTTTACTTTGCTCATATTAAAATCTAGATGTGCTCCAATAGAGACTTAATCAAACAGCAAAGTCAAATTTTGAAAGGACTCTTTAAAGATACTGGTTTTAAAAAGAGCTTAAATAAATTACAGCTGCAGTTGCTACTTAACTTTGAGCGTCAAATTCATTTAGGGTATCGCTGAACTGTAGGAAACGAAATGTAATCTCAATCAGTGTTTTTATTACGTATTAGATTCATTATGTAGATAACTGAGACATAGAAAAACGGACTGCAATCTCAGTCTAAATGAGCACGACTATCTGATTCGAAAGTTTAAATTGCAAGACACTTAAACCAATCTAAACTTTTCAGGCATATTCTGATTCAAGGTTTAATTCAGTTACAATAATATTATTACGAAATTGACGTGAAAAAATTACTTGGAATGTCGCGTTTCTGCTTTTATTCACAAGCAGACACTGAGTTATGGGATTCGCTGCAGTTCTTAATAAATATGAAGAATGAAGCTTACACAAGTTAATACCTTACTTATTTAGAAATCATTCTATCTGCACAATCACTTTATATAAAAAGTAAACTAGAGAAATGCAATAATAGAAACTATTTATATTTACTTATTACAACAATGTATTTTTATCAACTTCCATAAAGTTTTTCAGAGTAAATTTATGTTTTAGTATCTATATTTTACTCTGGGTCTTATTTTCATACTTAATAATAATATGTAACTTATTGAAAATGCACACTCGGTAAGGTAATATTTAAATTATGAAATGATATTATAGCTCATAAAGTATTTATTATCCTGAGAAAATTAAATCGATTAAGAATCTGATTGCATATTAAGAATTTAAATTTTTAATTATAGAATAAATAATAAAAAGTAATTTGACAAGGTCAATTCAAACTGACTTTTAAGGATTAAATCTTTACCTTGAAGTTTACTTAAGGACCAACGTTATCGATGAAGCAGGTTTTTAAAACCCTTAACTGAAATATCAATTATAATATACTACAAAACGAGTTTAATTTTAATCTGTAGTTGCAGAGGTCATGATATTTTTAGCTCATTAAAAGAAGAATCCCTTGAAAAAGCGAAAGTAAACAGAAACGACAGGTGAACCGAGTTTCACATCTAAAAAGTGAATTCATAACAACCGTGAATTACGCTGTTTACACTGAGTACTGAATTTCAAAGTTTAATTCCACGTTGTTCGGCTAATAATAAATTTCGTATTCCAGTTTCGCATTATATCCTGCCGCAATTTCGAAAGAAAACTGCGGAGCTTAAGTTGGGGTACGGCTTGCGCAATTACAAAGGCAAACTTGCCTCTAATTACACGTTAAACAGACACTCAATTAGGACAGCTCGCGCAGAAGGTGCATCGCGTTTAAATGATTCCCCGAGCAAAAATGATAACAAGAGCCTCGCCGGGTAATTGCGTCAAATTACGCCTTTTTCCACATCGCGCAAAAACCTCGCGGTGAAAGCTTCCAAGCGTACATTTCTCGAAACCACAATGATTCGATCAAAAAAAAAAAAAAAAAAAGAAAAAAGAATAAGGGAAGCACCCGGGAGAAAGGCAGAAGATCTAGTCAATGTAAAGAGCAAATCCGCTGGCAAATCGCAAAGCGTTAATTGACCGAATTCGACATCTTGATACAGCGTGAAAGTGAGTTTTTATGGATTGGATAACGCTTCTGGACAAAAAGTACTTGTGCCATTGCGCAACCGCCGAATGTATTCTCGCCCTCTGTTGAATAATAAAGGTTGCTGTGTGTTGCACTTTTGTTTTGAGGAAAAAAAGCTTTGAATTTACATAACGACGAGGGTACTGAAGGTTCCTTCGATAAAGAAATTAATCGGCCACACCTACGGCAACTTTTTCTCTCGTGTGTTTGTCGATTAAAGAAGCGAGGCTCGAAATTGCCCTTCATTCCGAGCCACTTTAGTTCGATGCGGTATTATGAGCTTTTTAACTTTTATATAATCTTCCTTTTCGCAACGCGAGTTTCTTCGAGAAAAACATCAATATTGTTAATCGTGATAGTTAGAACGATAAAAGGAATTTTACTATCTTTTCTTTATTAATTGAGTTCGCTGTATCATTTAATTTATAAACTAAGCTTTTATTACAGAAACTTTTCCTGCGTAAGTAATTTACGTCAATTTGAAGCGTTCACTTGCAATAAAACTCGAATAATATGCTATAATAAAATAGTTTAAAAGCCTCTCAGCTTGCGGGGCTGCTTTCAATTGCTACAATGAAAGAGATTCTTTTGGAAAAATGAAGAGAAGTAAGCAGTGTCAGTTTTCTTAATTCATATATATACTTATATAATTACTGCACTAAAGCAAACATTAAACAATACTCTTCGATCTCTTATTATTTATTTATATTTATTTATTGTTAGACTTCCAGGCAAGTAGGAATTCAAAATATTTAAAATTTAATTAATTGGCAAAGATCAGAAATTATTCGGTTTAAAAAGTCGATTTTATTGCCTCCGTAAGTGTCATTTAAGCAGTCCGCAACAATCAATAACCCCGCAAAAGGCGCTCGGTCCAGCGCCGATGGCTCGCAAAAAAGTCCGTCCCCAAAGCGATAAGGCTCGAAAAATAATGCGAAATAAACTGTCGGTTCGAAGGTGAAGCGAGAGGGCCTCTATATCTATATCCGCCGATCCGGGGGGGGATCTATCTCTCTCTCTCTCTCTCTCTCTCTCTCCCCGAAGAGAGAAAGGGAAGGAAGAGGAACTAGCTTGGCTGGCGAAGCGAAAGGAGGCTCCGGGGCGCTGGAAGGACTCCGTAATTAACTGCGATGAGAGGTGGGATAGTCCCGTTTGAGTCCTGAGAATCCCGGGGGACCTGACCCGTCGTATCAGGCAGCCGACACTCGCGGCGCGGCTCACAGCCCGCGCCGCGTTCAAGTTTCGCTCGACGATAATTGCCTTCGCTTTGCTGCAGTCGCGCTAATACCCCGACGCCCGGCTCCCCCTTCCCCCTAAAGCTCCTTCCCTCCTTCTCTACGCTCCTCCGAGCGCGCTTTATCGGCAGCCGAGTTTGCATTTCAGCGCCGGCGCTTTAACTTCTTGCGTAATGCTTTCTTTCGCCGGAGGACAGAGAAAGAGAGAGAGAGAGAGAGAGACGGCACTTCCTGCCTGCTGGATTTTAGGCTCGATTATTTATGGAGAGGAAATTGCCGTGATTGCGCCGAGGAATCTGGCGCGGTTACTGCACCTGCGACTGCGCTGCACGTAGCTGTCGTTTTTTTTTTTGTAAAAAGGCAGGGTTTAATTAATTTATTGTCAAGTTATGTAAACACTGTTGAAGTAATTTACAAAGTTAAAAGCCTATGACGAATGAGTTTCGAGAGATTTCTTCAATATAATAAACTCAGTCGAACATGTCAGTAATTACAGGACTTCGAAAGCCCGGCGAAATTTATTACGATGCGATAATAATTGCGGTAAATCAAGAAAACAGTATGTTTATTGCGTTCTCGATAAGTTTTCACCAAAATTATGAATTAAAACAGTCTTAGCTCCAATGAATTCGCGTCTATATTTGTAATTATGTAAATAAATTAAGTAACTATATATCCAAAACCAGTTTTTACATTTAGAAACTTAAACGTAAAAATTACGTTACACCTCGTTATGAAAAGTTACAGGCTCCGAATCCATTTTTTCACTTCGAGCGTCGATTGACCCATTAAACTTGGATCGAAAAAACTCGGAAAACCGCGCAACTGCCTCTCGGAGGAAACTGTTTTGCTTTCGAAAAAAAAAAAGAGCCTATAAGCAGTTACGACAGCCGTCTAATAAGTAGGCCGAGCAGTTGCGAGAAAAAAAAATCGTAAACAAACACGAGAGCGCGTCAAAATTCTTAATCCCTCGCAATATCCCCATCTATCGAGCTAAAAAAAAAAAAAAAAGCGAATAAATTCCCGCCTGTCGCAAGCACCTTAAGCGTTTTACAATGCGGCAATTAGCGGCGTGTAGCAAAATTCGCGCGCGAGATTCCTTTCGCAACGATATACTCTCCTTACGCAACGGGACAGCGGGGGGATCAAGAAAAAAAACAAGGAGGAGGAACGCGACCGTTCGTCCGTCGGGTACAGTCGTACTACCGCGGAAGCAAGTGCGCGTGCGCGGTGCGGTGATGATAATGATGATGATGATGATTATGATGACGAAACCGGCGCGCGCAAATGCCCCCTACTTGCACTTTTACTCATTACGTCGGCTCTCCTCCGCGGCGAGCCGCTATTCCGGTGTTTAATGCCGGAAATGGAGGATGTAAGTGCCTTTGTATTTGATACGCCCGTCTAATATTTCACTTCGAGAGTGGATTTTTTTTTATGCCGGCGGCGATAGGCTGAATATAATGCCGCGGCCGCTTTTATGCAAGCAAATTAGGTAATATTTTGGAATTAAGGCTGAAATTACTGGTTTTCTAAAAACAAATCGATGGAGTGCAATTAGAGTTTTCGTTGTAATAAGAGCGCCGTATGCACTTCCGTTCGAATGCTGCACCATTATTTAAGAGTGTTTCCATACAAATAGTACTTGAAATTGTGTAATTTTCTGCCAATCAATAATGTCACGTCTCGCGGGACTTTTGGCCTCTGTAACATTTTTCTGCAAGAACTGCACTATAAACATTTACAATTTTCTACGTTTTTTTTTTTTTACTCTTTCATTGCTCGCAGCGTAGCACCAGATATTTAGTGCGCAACTCCAAATAAATCAGTCTTCCTCGAAAGCGCGCTAAAAGATTTATCGCTGCCCGAAAGAAATTTTCTTTATCCGCTACATTTATTTCGAACTCTTTCTCCCCCCTAATTGAAACTTCGCAAAAAAACCAATCGCACCAAAATTAACTCGACCGTGGAGAAGCTTGCGTAACAGCCGCACCGCATCCCTCTCCCGATATCCCCCGTAAGCAGCCGCTACTTCCAGCACCTCCGCCGTGCATAAACTTTTATTTGCGGAGAAGTAGGCGTGTTCCGCTCGTAGAAAAGCGGAAGTGCCTCGGGGATCCTCGAAGGAAGTCTCGCGTATATACATGTGTATACACGCATACAGCGGCCCGACGTCGGGGCAGGCTGTAATTCACGCACGGCGGATTCGTCGCAATTTTTTCACTTTCACAAAGGCGCCGAGCAGCGGCTGCTGCACGAGAGAACGCAGATGACCGGTCGGCCGGTTTGTTGCGTTAACGCTCCAACCTGCCGCTCTTTTCCGAGGAAATTCCCTCGCCGAAGACGTCGTTTAATATATATAATATAATAAATTCGCCGGCTTTTTGAAAGTTCGACGCGGCGCCTGAAATAAAACTCGATCGTTGCGCAATGCGGGCCGGGTATATTTTTTTCGGAGAAGGCATATTATACATATCTTGCGCAACCCGCGGAGGAGCTTTTTCCAGCGGCTGAATTTACCCCCCCGCAAGTGGGCGTGTTGTCGCGTCGAGAGCGCGACAAGTTTGGAACGATATACTGGTTCTGCGACTCGCGTTGGGCGACGGTTTCGTTTTCGAAAGCTAAATACTAGCCGCGCGCGACTTTTTTCTTTTTTTTTCAGAAACTAATTACGGCCCGAGCCGGCGCGCGTTGAAAACGAAATTCGCGACTTCTCGGGATCCCCGAGCAAATTCGCTTCGTAAACTTTCAGAGAAAGAATGCGTTGCGCGAATCGAGCGTCTCGCCGGGATTAAGGGGGATGACGCAAGCGCGGATCGATCCGAGCGATTTACGTAAGCAAATGAATTTGAGGTCCGGCGGCTGCGTACACGTCGTCGAGCATCGGCGATAGATCGGACGCGGAAGCGGCCGCGGCCACTTGGCGCCTCGGCGCGCGTGAATTCGATCGCGTGGATTCTCGATGGTTCGCCGACGCGAATGAGAGGTGGAAGCCGAGTCTAGAAACTCGCGCGCCGCGCCAGAGAAAGTATGTACTTTCTTGGGAGCGATCCGCGCGCGCAACGTTGGCACGTATGTCGGAGAGCCAGGAGAGCTCTTAATTGCGCTCTCGTAACGATTGAGAATCGCTCCCGCGAAAGCGGCTTATCGCTTCTTCTTCTTGAGGAAACTCGCGAGATGCGTATCTTCGACTGTCGCGTGACGAATGTTCCGCTTCCTGCTGGGGGGGGGGATTTAGCTGTAAGTTACTACTACCCCCAAGGACTCAACCTCGAAACCGTGACTTTGACGACGCGATTGTTCTCGAGAGCTCGTGTGTGCTTTCTTCGACGGGAGAACGTACGCGCCTGGTTTTTAAAAGCAAAAGTGATTTTAGAAATCCGCGGCTATCGAACCATTTATGATCCGTGCAATCGCATCGTTAATTGCGCCTTAATGAGAGGCCGTGTCGGCAAGAGTTGCGCCGCGATTGCGATGCTTATCGAACGACTTTTACCCGCTGCGCGTGCATACGTACGTACGTACACGCAGCGGTCGCAGTTTTCACTTGCAAATGCTCTCGGCGGGAGGAGGAGAGGGGGGAACGGGGAGAGAAATCAAAGCGAACGAGTTTGGCCGTTTTTTTTTTCTTTTGTGAGTTTTATTTATTTTGCAGTACAAAAAGTTTTTTGCTCGCTCGCCCGCCGCGAACGTTTTGTTTTACACACGCTGCACGCACTTTCGCATTATTCGTTCGGCGCTCGCAGCGTCCTTCTTTTCGTTCTCTTACTACATTGATTTTCGGCGTTTTACCATCGAGTATTACAAAAAGTAGGCGTAGAAATCTCCTCGCCCCGCCGGCAAAGCGGGGCGGAGTCGTCGATTTTTTTTACAATTATTCAAATTTGTACAAGTTTTACGTAAAAAAAAAGGATGAAAATAGACACATACAGGGAAATGAGATACAGAAGCGTGACGGAAGCATCGGCAAGGTACAAAAGTTTGATTTCGTCGTGCGCCTCGGGCCCCGATATCGCGAGGATAATAACACTCGTCCTGGTGGTTTACGGACCGAGCAGGAACCCCCCTAAAATACACAAGTCGATCGACGCGGATTTACGTATGTACACGGAGTCGCGCTCGGCGCTCAGCGAGAGCAAAGCCCCGCCGCGCCGGCTGGAAATCGGCGCTTCACGCACCGCTGAAGTGGCATCGAGAGCCGCGCGGCCGAAAAAGGTGGCGGCGGCGGGATTTTCTTTTTCCTCGAAGCGGGACTCCGACCCCGCCGGGGGGGGGACTTTCTTCTCGGTATACGCGAGCGCGGGATTTGCGGGCGTTTCTTCGTCTGCGGCTCGCTTTTCTTTTAATTGAAAACGCTCGTTTCGCGCGAAAGACAGACGTAGCAGTCCGCGCGGCCGAGCCAAGTGGTTCTATCGGCTGACTTTCTCGCTCGAATCAAGATCTCTCGTCGCTCGGCGGTTTCAGATCTGCCCGACGAAACGGACGTGTTTTTCCCCGCTCGCCCGGAAAGCCGCTCCTTTTTTTTTTGATTATCATCGAGGCTAAATTTTAGTTCTGTTCGATCCTCTCGTATCTCGTGGAACAAAAGTAAAATTCCCCCGCGCGGCCGTGGAACGGATGTGAGGAAGTCTCTCTCCTTTCAGCCCGCTGGAAGACAGCACAATGGACCCCCGAGAGCGATTTTCTCAGCGCGACGCGGACCGAGAATCCGGTCGCCGCGCGAAAATCCATATCGGCCATTGTCAGTTTGGCGATTCTCCCCACGGCCGAGTTTGATGCGGCGCGTCCCACGGATTGTTGCGCGATCTTCCGGGTGGCGGAGGAGCTCGCGCAAAGGAAGAGCGCCTCGTCGTCGTCGTCGACGTGTGTATCCCATAAGCTCTCCGGGAAAAATTAGCTAGGACTAAGATGAGATTTTAACGGAAAAGACATATTAGAGACAGAGTTTCGAGACGGGGGTCACCGGTTGAGGGTGGCCGCGCGGTTAAAAGAGCCTGTCTCGAGAGGCCTCGTTGCCGCCGCAAGGAGGGGTACGGGATGACTTAGTGGTGGTAGCTGCCGTAGCTGGGCTCGAAGCCGCCCTCGGAGTGCTCCTGATGGTGCTCCTGGTGGTGGACGTGGACTGGGTAGGGCACCTTGACGGGGTACGGCACCTCCTTCTCGACGGGGTACGGGACCTCCTTCTCGACGACGTAGGGCCTGTCTACCGGCACCTTGACTGGGTAGGGAACGTGCTTCTCAACGTTGACGGGGTAGGGCTTGTGGACGATGTAGGGCTTGGGCACCGGGACCTTGACGTGGACGGGGTAGGGCTTCTCGACCGGGACCGGGTAGGGTCGGTCGACCGGGACCTTGACTTCGTAGGGTACGTGCTTCTCGACGGTGACCGGGTAGGGCTTCTCGACGGTGACGGGGTAAGGTTTGGGTACCGGGACGGGGTAGGGCTTGTCGACCGGGACCTTGACTTCGTAGGGCACGTGCTTCTCGACGGTGTAGGGTTGGGGCACGGGCACCTTGACCTTCACGGGGTACGGTACGTGCTTCTCGACGGTGTAGGGCTGGGGCACTGGTACCTTCACCTCGACCGGGACGTGCTTCTCGACGGTGTAGGGCTGCGGCACGAGGACCTTGACTTCGTAGGGCTTGTCGACGGGGACCTTGACTTCGTAGGGGATCTTCTTCTCGACGGTGTAGGGCTGCGGCACGTGGACGGGCACCTTGACGAAGACCTTCACGGGATAAGGCACGTGCTTCTCGACGGTGTAGGGTTGAGGTACTGGTACTTTGACCTCGACGGGGACGTGCTTGATGACTTCGTAGGGCACGTGCTTGACGTGCTCGACGGGTACGGGCACCTTCTTCACCACCTCGACGGTCTTGACGTGCTCGTGGTGTTCGTGGGCGATTTCGCCGTAGTGGTGGTCGAGACCGCGCTTCTCCTTCTTCGGCTCGGCTGCCTCCTCGCAGTGAGCGAGCGCTACGAGCGCGAGGAATATGCAAGTCTGCAAAAGAAATCGGTTAACGTTTACAACTTGTTCTAGATAGTAGTGTTACCTAATGAACCTGAAGCTTCGATTGTGATTTAAAATTTTTAGGACTATTAGACAAATATTTCATTAGTTTCAAACACAAAACGAAGAACTAATGCCAAGAATACCGAAAAAAATAGAACCAGCCTATGATTAAATTCACGAGATTCAAGTTCACGCCTAAAGGAGCGTAAAGTTTCACGGCAGTAAACCAATCGTCTTTTTCACTTTCTCACACAAGAACCGTTTGAAAAAGATAAATCACGACTCGCGCTTCGGGTTGATCGCACTTGTAAACCGGCGAAACTGGGGATGTCTCGGGCAACAAAGGAGGCCTCACTTTCGGCCAGTGCACTTACCTTAAACTTCATTGTAAGGTGTGCGCGCGCCAGTTAACGTGGCTCAGAACCACTTGACTGCTTGAGTTTTCCCGCGGCGAGCCTTATATACCTCGGAGCGGCCATATAATAAGCCGACACTTTCCCTCACTTCAGGCGGTGCCACCGCCGCTCCACGTCGCCGCTTGCGCCGCTGGCGCTGCCCTCCTCTCGACTCGGCGCGCGGGAGCGAGACCGCGCTACCGATCGGGGCCTCGATCCGACAAGGACCGCCTCGCTCGCACGCGCGCGGAGATAGGTGAAACGCGCGCGAGCGCCGGATCCGCCGCTCGACTCTGGAGGGCTCGCCTTTTTCTCCTCTTTTTCTCGCCTTCGATCGCTCGCTTCCGTCTGTCGCCGGTCGAGCGCCTAAGGACGCGCGCTCGCGCGCGCGAGAGAGAGAGAGAGAGAGAGCGCCGATCGCTGCACTATACCGGAAACCGGCGCTGCGCGGCGGGAAAATCGGCGCGGCTTTGAAAATCGCCGGCGGGAGAGGAGCCGAGCGGCGGCGCTCCGCGGGTTTTGTAAGCGGTTGCGTAACTTTTTGGCTGGTTGCCTCTCTTCTTAGCAGTCCGTGGTGTGCTTTGATCCCGTTCCTCTCTCTCTCTCTCTCTCTCGCTCCGTTATGGCATAGCGCGACGTTATACTTTTCGATTGCAGTCCCTCTGCAGCCGAGGCCGAGAAAGGCGCCGTCTCTCTCTCTCTCTATCGCTCGCTCGCTCGCTCGCTCGGCTTTTCGAAGGCGAAAGGAGAGACGGAAAAAAAAGACACTCCGCCGGAGCTCCTTATTCCTTCTCCGTCTGCGCGGCGAAGGCTCGGCCGAGTCGTTCGTGACTCTTTGTCTCGAAAATTGTGGCGGCTATTAAGGAATCGCTAGGAGTTGTATATACACCCGATCGCCGGTTTAATTAGGCTCCGCGAGCCTTGCATGTTTTCTCCCGTTTTTCCCGAGGCGCCGAAGATGCATCTCCTCGGGACGATAAACGTCGGCTCTCGCATTGTTTCGGCTAATGGGCTCTTCTTTCCGAGAGAGGCGCAGTCGTAAATGGCAGATCTTAATTAAACCGCGAAATTCGCGGCGGCGATGCCTCCTTCGCCGAAGGTGAACACCTTTCGACGGCGTCGGAGCTTTGTTCGTCATTGATCGCCATCACCTGCGAGCGGCAGGTTCGATCGCGAAAACAGTTTAAAAATAATGATCGCCGTCGTAAATTTCGGCGTAAATGATAACGGAAAGGAATTCGCTGGATAAACAAGCTAAAAAGGTTAGTCGCGTATTTTTAGATTTCTGCGTCGATCCTCGCTCCTATTATTAAGAAACTCGGCCGATTTTGCATAACGGGGCGCAAAAGCTTGCGCAAGCAAATTTATTCGCGTTTTCGGAAAAAAGAAATCGGGGCACTTTGCGACGCTTTTTGCCGAGCGTTTCAAAAGAATGAGACGCGAAACCCCGCGGCCGCATAAAAGCAAACGAAGAGAAGGGGATTTGAAGCTCCTCCTAACGGACGATCAGAAGTGCGCTGCAAAAAGTGCAATTAACCTTTCGATTCCCTGACATTACCAGTGGTATCCCTTTGCTAAATTAACATTGGGCAATTTTCAATGCAGTTACTTATGTAAGTATTACCGTTAGTTACCGATGCACGCAGCAAAACTCACAGAGTAAACTATTAAACTCCTGTCTGATTAGTATTATTATCGATCTTAACTTTCCAATATTCAATCAGACCGAAAGAATCGAGCGTTTGTTTTAATGTATGCGTTGCCGACGAAGAAAAATAAGCTCCGGTCGTACTTGAAATACTTTTCATCTATTTTCTTCAAGTGCATTTAATAATGTTCCAAGCGTATATATGCAAAAAGTGCACTTGGGATTACGATAGAACGGAGTGATAGCCGTAAGCAGCTCGTGCTTACGATTACAATCTTGCGTTTAGTTTTATTTCGTCAAGAACGAATGTCAGTTTTATAGCTCTTATCAATAGTGTTATTTTCTCACGTTCTTTAAAACTGCGTTCATTCATAATTGCGCGGGAAACTTCATTCGCGGCAATTATTGCGTCGTAAAATTTTCATTGATCGCCAGAAACTCGAGCAGCTCCTGATAATTGATCGTGAAAACAGTAATTCTGTTTTGAGGGGCTGAAAAATTTCTCATTATTAAATTCTATTCTGGAGAAATGATGTGTCATTATGTAAACGATGAGAAATGTAATACATTTTTTGTTAAAATTGAATTTATGCACGAAAGGTAAAATATCATATTGAATTAATTTGTAACAGACTCGTTAAGAAATATTCAGATCGCCAAGCTGAAAATCATGTTTCTTAACGCTTTAATGAATATTCTTAAGTCTGCAGAATTATTTTCGTTCGCATATCAATTCATTATAAAAAGTCACTTTCCATTATTCATTTCCGCAACGCAATACAACATTTAACAAAAATTTCAGACAATTTCATTGTAACAATATCTTATGCTTCAATTAGAGATAGGAAATGCAGTCAAGCGTAAAATAGCTATTATTTCATATACTTTGTTTAATAAATCTCTTTACTTTTAACCAAAGACATATTGACGTCTTCGAACCATTTTATGATTACAATATCAGAAATCCTAAAGTCTCCAAAGGCCGATTTACGAAAGCAGGAAGCGGATTAAAGTTTATCGCTCCGATAAAAAATCGAAAGCCCAAAAGGAAGCCCGCAAAGGAATAAACGCAACTCCCGCGCAAAAAAGTCCTCAACGGCAATCTCATCCCCTCCCAAAAACTGCACAAAGCCCTCTCGCGCAAAAGGACGCGCGAGAGTACTCGCGGTCGGTACTCGCAAAAGGTCGGACAAAGGGAAAGGAATAAAAACGAAGGAAGGAGGCAAGGAGCGACCCGTTTTCCGAGTGTAACGAAAGGTGTTCACCTCCGAGCGAAAGTAAAAGTGCACGCGGCTCGTCGGGCCTTCCGCGCGCGCGAACAACGACGCCCGCGATAAAAACGGGGGGAATTGCGAGCGGCAAAGTGGAAAAGGGAATCCGCGCGCTCGCGGACTCAGTCGGCGACGGACGGCCGGCCAGGCGAAACGGGCGAACCAGGAAATCGCGCGCGCCGCCGCCGCCGTGTATAATCTAGAACGCGCGCGCGCGCCGTTACGAAATGCCCCCCGGGAGAGGATGACTGAATTCGCGCGGCTTGGAAATTTCGAGGAGAGCAAAAGGAGAGTATGTGGGTCTTCGGTTACGAGCCGCGCCTCTTTTTTTTGCGGCGGCCGTTTATAATATTTCGGTAATAGCTGCGGGGAGGCGCTGTTACGCGAATCGGCAGGCGTCGGATACTCTGGCGAGAAAGCGTCGAGTTATCGCTGGGATTTCGAGTTTTTCCCCGGCGCGTTCGCGATTCGTTTAGCTTACTTTTGAGCGGGTTTCCGTATGGTTTAGCTGGAGATACGCTGGCAATTAAATTATTCAATTTATTTGCGAAAAGTGCAGCGGGTATAGGAGTGCCGAGTTATGGTATTCGATGTTTGTTTTTGCCGGGTATCTGGTTTGACTTGATATGTTCCCTACCTTGAGCTAAAATTTCTCGAGCGTCTTGACAATTGATGTAATTTTAAAAACCAGGCAGAAGCAATAAATAAATTGAACATTTATACGATTTATTATCATCTCGAAATGTAATTTAAATTTTATGAGAAACTACAATTTAAAACGTATTTTTGTAAATTTTGTCAGTAGCACGATAAGTTCTGATGTAGTAGTAGCTAAATAAAATACTCTGAAAAAGTTGAAAGCATGCAAAAAACTACAAAAAAGTCAGTGCTTTCACGAAACGTTATTAGATATAATCTTTAAGAGAAATTACCAATCTGCAGCTAATTTTTATCAAAAGAGCGTTAATGTCCGATTGAATATTAATAAACTGCAAATTATTCCTGTGACGTAAAGTGCTGCTAAAAAAGTTTTATAAATTTACACTCCTCCATATAGTTTTGAAAGCTAGACGCTTTCTCGCTCCTTCGGTTACGGGGATTAATTCGCAAAACTTTCTGAAAAAAAAAAAATGTACCTGACCTTCACAACAGTGACTCCAATTTTTCGCAAAAACTTGCTACAACCAACTTTCAACGGTCCGAGCAAAAAAAGCTCCGACAACAAGAGCAAAATATCTCTCTCTCCTTCGAAAAGCGCTAATACGAAACCAGTTTTAATTCTCTCGCAAATCCTTAAAACAAACTACTCTTTCGATAAATCCCGATCGAAAGGCGAATAAAATTCCTCCCGCGGTGAGCAGAGGGAGAAAAAAGGTTACATGCATAAAAGGAAGGAAAAGCCGCCGCCGCCGCCGCGTAGAAAGGAGCCTTTTGCATTCCGCCAGTCGGCATAATTCATTACATCACGATCACTCTAGATTCTTATACAATACGCAAATCCGCGCGCGCGTTTACCCAACAGAGAGCCTCTCTCGGCTCGGGCTTCCATTCGATCCCCGGAGGAGGCGCGACCTTTCGATTTTTCCGCGCCTCGGCCCCGGAAAATTAACGAGCTCGTTTGCATGTATCCAGCTCCGCGCTCTGGAATTGGACGTCCAGTGCGGCAGCGAGAGCCGCCGGGGGCTCGCCTTTCTTCGGATCGAATGAAAATCAAGCCTCGCCTCGCTCTCTCGCCGCGGAGAGCGTTTCCTTCGCGGTGTGTACGTGTGATTGAGCGCCGAGTTTATCAGTCGCCGCGCAGGCCGGCCTGAAAACTAGCCGGGAGAATGTCGGATAGATCGCAGATACGGGTGGGTGGATTGGAGAGGAAAGGTTTTTTTTTTTTATGGAGAAGATTGAGTTTTAACTGGAGTACTG
Source organism: Ormyrus pomaceus (assembly GCA_900474385.1). NCBI lineage: Eukaryota > Metazoa > Arthropoda > Insecta > Hymenoptera > Ormyridae > Ormyrus > Ormyrus pomaceus. Next base: position 35,019 of record UCOM01001697.1, read on the forward strand.
CTGGTTTTCAGTATGAGTAATGTTTATAATCGCGCTTCCGTCATCTTGGTATTAATATTGGTAACAACGGGGGGATGCATTTTTTGTTAAATTTTCTTGCGATTCAAAGAAATGAAAGTCTCGATTCTTCGATTTTGTTAGATCCACGATAGATTAATCTTCTCCCTGTATTTAGCACTTACAAACAAAAAGGAAAGTGCATAAATGTGTGCTTTGAGAAATCGTATTCGGATTTCGAAAAATCAGACGGGATTTTGATCCGTTACGTTTAGTCTTGCTTTCTTAAAGAGAAAGCTTTATTTAACAATTAAAATTTTGAAATTCGAAAAAAAGAATCTTTCGCGATTAAAAAACGAGTGCGTACAATGAAGATATAACCACGACAATTACAAGCTAAATCACCGTAATTAACGCCAATTTTTGAAACGATTTAAAACAAGTCCGGTAAAGCAAGCCAGAATCCCGGCAAACTTTTTGCTACACAAGCCGCAACTCCTTACAAGTACGCTAAACCCACGAGCCGACATCGCTTACAAGGATCTCGTTCCCGCGATAATCCCAAAACAAAAATTTCGAAAATTCACACAAAAGCAGCAGCGGCGGCCGAGCAATTCTCCTCGCAGCGCACGAAACTCCGAAGGATGACGTAAAGGGGATTAAAATCGGGCGACGAAAAAAAAAACGGGGGGCATATCGCATGCCTCGCTCTCCGCCGCGCGGAATAATATCTGCATAAAAGGCTCGCTCTGCGTGCTAATGTCGTCGCATGCTGGAGACCCGTTTCGATATGCCGCCGCGCTTCGGAACACAGATCGACCCCGCGCCGCCGCCGCCGCCGCCGCGGCTTATGCGGGGCTCCACTGCGACTTTTTTATCGATTCCCCGAGATTCTCATGCGTGACTTTTTACGCGCCCTGCCTATATATCCAGCTCTCTCTCTCTCTCTCTCTCCGGCTTTCCGTATTTACGGCCGCGAGATAAGATTCCCGCGACTCGCTCGCATGCCCGATTGATCTTCCGAGCGTTCCGAGAGTCGCTGTTGATCGATGCTGAATTTTTCATTTGTCGTTCGAGACTGGGATGGCGTGGATTGGTTTTGCGCGGTGTTTTTCCGAGGCAAAGTGCCGAAGTGTAATTCAGGAATTTTCGGGCGACGTTTACGGTCGATAAATTTGTGCAAAATTTCGAGTATATTTTATCACTTTACACTCAAGAATTTTTATAACGAAAGAGCTATAATAATTGAGCAAATATTTGTAAATACACTTACAAGGAGAGTATACGACATTTGGGTAATGGATTTTCCTGTAACTTTGGGATATGTTTTCTAATGTTAAAAGAAGCC
>UCOM01001698.1:0-36407 GCA_900474385.1 Ormyrus pomaceus
GTTCAATAAATTGTCTTGAATGATTAATAATTTTTAAGGAAAAGACGCATTAAGTTCCCTACAAAATCGCGACGTCCCACGATTGTAGTGAGTTTTACGGTAATTTATAACGAAAAATTCTCTCAGTGTATTTATACGTATTTTATTAACAAGATTATCATGCACAATTAGTAAGTTACATTAAACAGTAATTGGATAAATATTCGTTACTATAAAAACTAGTTCAAACACAAAGATAAAGAACCGCAACATTTAATAAAACAGAAAGCAGATTAAAGCCCCAAGGAACACATTTTTATTTACAAGCATGTAAGCGTCCGTGCTTGAACATTTTCGCCGGTAGTATCTGTCTCGGCGTAAAAACTGAAAAAAGCGCGAGAAGAGGAGAGTCCCGAGATAAGCGAGAGAAAGAACTGTGTCGCGTACCGGCTATCTTTCCCGGGCCGTTCTTGTGAGTGTTTGTGTCTTCCTAGTCGCATGTGCGGCACAAAGGTGAAAAGTGGGTCGTCGACGTTTTGCGTGCAAGGAAGTCATTCGCCCACTGCTCTTCCCTTTTTCGTTCGGTCCAAGCATTAGGAAAAATAAGCATTTGATAAAAATATGGGAGGAAGAGAGGAAGGGTTTAATTCGCTCAAACGCACAAAATTTGATTTTCTCGTGAAATCCCAGGTTTTGTACGAATAGTGCTTAATTAATGTTCTGTTCTCTTAAGGTAGTACCCTCGACTAAATCTAGGGTTTACAAAAAAATCTGTATCTTTAAATTTTTAAATGTAACAATTCAAATAATAAATGTATGTAAAAGTAGAGAAAGTAACATTAAAGAAAAAAGATTAAAAACGCAATTTCGATTAGTAAAATTTGAAATATCGATAACAAAAGGAATCGTCATTTCGCCTTTCAAGAAATTTTTATTTTCTACCCGATTTAGATGTGTAAGGGCTCATTTTGTTCCTTGTACATTAATCTATAAATCTACCGTGGGAAATTGAAAAATAATCTGGGAGAACAAAGTTGTGCTCAATTGTCTATATAAAAATGCGTCAGGGCTGTTAAACAATTGAGCATAACTTTGTTCTCCCTGATTATTTTGCAATTTCTCACGGTAGATTTATAGATTAATGTACAAGGAAGAAAATAAAAATTTTTTGAAAGGCGAAATGACGATTGCCTTTGTTATCGATATTTTAAATTTTACTAAATGAAATTGCGTTTTTAATTTTTTTTCTTCAATGTTACTTTCTCTACTTTTACATACATTTATTATTTGAATTGTTAGATCTAAAAATTTAAAGATACAGATTGTTTTGTAAACCCTAGATTTAGTCGAGGGTACTACCTGAATTCAAGTTTATCCAACTTTGTGTTATACATTTAATAAAGCAAATCTGATTTCATTTTTACTTGCATTTGGACATGCACAAAACTTGTGAACCTTCAATTTCCAAATATTTTTCTGCGTTATAAAACATAATACACCAAAAGTCGCAAAATTATAAAAGCGCGAATAATCCCCTTTGCCATAAACATTCAGAAAAGCCATTCGATTCGGGCAAAAGATTCTGAAGTATCGCTTCGCGAAGTAAACCCGCACGAGAATGGCAGGAATCGCTTTGGTATTTCACTCCCACTTCAGCACAATGCTAAGCACTTTCATAAATAAGTCTCGAGCCGAGAGCGCTGAAAAAAGCTGTGAATGGAACAAAAATATTATTCTGCTTTATCGAGCAATTTAAAGTAACAAGAGAAATTGGGTAGGGGACCTCGTTTAATGGCCAATGTTAAGGGAGGAAGAATTGCGGGCTCGAGTCTTTTGATGGCTCGCGATAAAAGTAATCTATTTTTGGGCGCTTTAGGTTAAAAAAGAGTGTGTCTCGTAGTATGATGAATTCCACTCAACTTAATCTTTTAAATAAGGTCAAGGAAAATCAGGTTTTGGTTTTTAACCGACGGCGAAAGTATATTCCGTATTTTTAATTGCAGCTGCGCTGAATCTCTTTTTGTTCGTGTACTTGTTGACGCCTCGTTCAATGAAGCTATTTTTAATTCCATTGATTGTAAAACTTCGGTGCTGGAAGATTCTTTTGATTAAAAATTAGGCATATAAATTTGTCATTTCTTTTTAAGGAATTATAGCCTCGTATAAATACACGTTTATTGATCAAATACACGCAAAAATATTTGCTTCACATTTAAATTCGTCTTTTTATATAACCGTTCAGTATTAGTAAAATACATTCTGACAAGATATACAAAATACAAATACGTGACAAAAACATTTAAACCAGCTAAAAATTTTTCTGAAACAAACAGAATTTTGCTAATAAAATAAAACCTTCAGGTACAACATTTAAAAGCTTCTTAAATCCTCCCTAGAAATCGCTCGACGTCATTTAGATACGTATACTTCAACTTTTTAAAGTCGAAAATCTCCGTCGACCGTTACTCCAAGAGCGCCACCCAGCTCATCTTTCTTCTTTGTCGACAAAGAAGGTAAAGAGATCGGATTACTTAGCTTTCCCCTTTCCCAAGACGTAAAGAGCAACAACTGTTGGGGTGGAGAGTAGAGTGATTTGGTTATTTGATAAAAGGCGAAATTTAAGTATACATTTTCTTTTTTTCGGCTTTTAGTCGAAAGAAACTGTAACCGTTTGGACATGTAAAGTATTTATAGACATCTGCCAAATACGAAGTTTTATTTAACCAGTAAATCTTATATAAATATGCGAAACCGCCCTAAATTTAAAATGAAAATTTCCTTCTTCACCAAAGAGTCCCCAACCTTTTTCATTCATTAAGCGAACCTCCACCCATCAACCCGAAAACCGAACCCATCCTAAACGTCCTGGCCAGCCACCCCGGAAAACCGTCGCCCCTCCGTCAAACGATCCACTCCCACCGAGCTGGGCGCTCCGCGAAAGTATCCCCTCGCGGAAAGGTAAATACGTAACCGCGTCGTGTATTTGCGAGCCACCGCAAACATCGCCGCACGTACGGTTTAGATGCTGTCGGAGGGACTGAGCGAGAGGTATAGACTACCGGCGCCCCCCGGTTATGACGCATGAAATGCGCGGCTAAACGATCGATGAACCGCCCCTGCCCCCTCGGAGCATCTCGCCGAGAATAATGAAGACGCGACGGGGGAGGGGGGAGGGCGACGACAGGCGAAAAATGGAGAGCAACACGGGCCCCGAATTGATTAGCGGCGGAGTTTCGCCGGGATGGGGCACTGATTGCGACGGCTCGAAATGCCGCGCTGAAGGATAAGGTTTCCAAGGCTGCCTGGGAGGTGTTGACGAGGGTTCAGCTTGGGGGGTTGGGAATGCTGCGAGTTGTTGTTTCGTTGCCGCTCGTGGGGATGAAGCGCATTTGAGTGGGAGTAGTTTAAATTATACGCGAATTCTTAATTTATTAATGCTGCACTTTACAATTAGTTGTGGTCGGATAAGCATTTTTAGTTCTTCAATAAAATTTCTAGCGTCGTGATGAAACGATGCTGTAGAATGCATCGTGTATGCCACTAGAATATTTTACTACTGGGTATAGAACATCAAGTGCTTAATAACATAGGCTTATCGTGATTGATATTCTCGACGCTAAGATACCGTAACGATCTCGCAAAGAGAATAATAAAATCGTCCGCTTACTTTGTCCGAAAAATGTATCTAATACACTACAACTAAAAATAGCTAATTAAATTCAAGCACTAGGAAGCTAAATCAAAGCGTAAAAAAGAGCAAACTTCAACCCCAACCCTGCCTCGTGAAATTGATCCTCAATCAGAACGCAAAGAACCACAATAAACGCAGAGCGGTTCACGAAGACAAGATCCCCAGAGTGGATGGCAATTCGTCCTATTCACCCCAACCCAACCGCGTCGAGGGCCGATTTTCAAAGGGAAAGAGGAAACGCCTCCGCTTCCAGCTGAATTCTCGCCCAGGGAAAAAGCGAAAGTTTCCTCGTCCCTCGCCTCGAGTTTCCTGCCCGATCGATAACCTACGAGGGGGATGACCAAAGTAGCAGCTTTTCGGCAACAAGTCATACATCATGTCGCGAGCCTCGTTTATTAAGGCTGCGTTTTTGACTTTCAGGAGGACGCGTCCGGAGAGTTTGATTTATTTTTCCTTTTTTTTTTTTTTTCGATGACACGTGCGACTTTTTTTTCCGGGGGCGAATACTTCCTGAAGTTCTTTAATTAGGCTTTTTAGGAGATAGCGGTAAAAGTATACGGCTAATGACACTGATATGAGAACGTTATGGTTATTATTTGCAGCGGCCGGGCTGGACTGATAAAATTTAATGCTTCGGAGTAAAAGTAGGGGCCATTGTTTTCTTCGCGGGTTTTTCGTGGGTTTTTTTTTATTTTGTTTAGACGTTTAATTGAATATTGAATATGACAAAGTGTTGTAATTTGTAAATAACGGCATAAAAGTCTTTGTCAATATTTCAGATGCATATAAAAGCTTTCTGTAAAAGCTTAATAAATGAAATATTCATTTCTCTTTCAAATTGACAATATCATCTGGTGAATACAATCAATAACGATTGAATAATTCATAACTTTCGTTGAAAGTCTATTGAAAATATCTGCATCCATAAAATATGGATTTTGGCTCGATTTAAAATTTAATTTCCAATTTCGAGCTCGCCTATTTTTTCTGTCGACGGCGCCTCTTCGAAAAATGTTTGAATACGAAGACTCGTAAGCCAATAAAAATCCCACTGCAGAAATTGCAAGCAGCGCTGACTCACTGTATTTCCAATCGCTGCAGAGTAGATTCGCTCCGAGCCCCTTCATTCTTAATTTCGATTTATTTCGAATTTTTCGCAGTCGCCAGACTCGGCAAATACGCGTGATAGATTACTGATCAAAGTTTTATTTTTTCCGTGTTTTTTTAATGATTCGGATTCAATAAGAAATTCTGATGAAAGAGGAAAACATTGAATATCGGGATCGGGAACATTAATTTTTATTTGAACAGCATGGAATTGGATGAAAATTTTATTGGAAAACCGTTTAATATATAAGTATGGGAAGCAATTTTAATTAAAAAGTTCAAATGACCAATTTAAAACTGTCATTAATTCCAATTCTGAGAGCTGCAAGTTTGTACTCAGCATATAATATTATATTACGATTGATCATAATCTAACAGTAGAAAAAGTCGCACTCGGTTAGACAATGATCGAATAGGCAGCTCTTGTACAGATTAATTTCTAAACGTTTCCCTTCACCCTAAGAGTACCGAGCCGCAGTGAGAAAGCGGAACTCTACACGAAAGAAAACGAGTTTTTCAGGTACGAGCAGCTGCGCATCAAGATCCTGGGCGACTGCTACTACTGCATAAGCGGCGCGCCGCAGGAGCGGCCGGACCACGCCGTTCTCTGCATCCACATGGGCCTGTCGATGGTCGAGGCGATCAAGTACGTCCAGCAGACGACCAACAGCCCGGTGGACATGCGGGTCGGAATACACACCGGGGCCGTGCTGGCCGGAGTCCTCGGGCAGCGACAGTGGCAGTTCGACGTCTACAGCAAGGACGTCGAGCTCGCCAACAAGATGGAGAGCAGCGGCAGGGCCGGGTGAGTTATTTGGCTCTTTCCTTCGTTTTACTGGGTTATTAGCTCTTCGATGGATTTCTTATTGGTATAATAAAATAATAAAAATGCTGCTGCTGCTCTCTGCTATCGAAATGTTTATTTATTAAACAATTTCTTATTAATATTTCCATTACTTACTGAGAGTCTGTCAGAACTCCGGATACTGGATTTTATTTTAACGTTGGGATAAGTTTTCTCATATAAAAATATGAAAGAAGCCTCTTCCATCAGCCTAACGCTCGATTTTTCAAAAGTTAGGAACTTTTTTCGCTAAAATTTAAGAAAAATCGATTTTTTATAAATATACAACTTTTCAAAGGGTTAATTGTAAAAAATATTAATACTCTGCATTCGAAAGGTAACATCAAATCCTATCTAATTAAAAAAAAATATCATCCGAAAATCTTTATTGGTTCAAAAGTTATAGTTAAATAAAGACTCAAGCGAAAAGTTCGTAGATTTTTTATGCTACTTTATTGATCATTTTTTGTTTGACTATAACTATTGAACAAATAAAGATTTTTTGATGACATTTTTTTTAATCGTTAGGATTTTGCTTCACCTTTTGAATGTCGAGTATTAAAATACTCTACGGCTAACTGTTGAAAAGTTATATGTGATTGAACAAAAATCGATTTTTCTTAAATTTTAGCGAAAAAAAGTTCATAACTTATAAAAAATAGAGCGTTAGACTGAATGGACGAGGTTTCTCTAATATTTTTATATGAGAAAACTTATCCCAACGTTAAAATAAAATTTGTAATCTGTAGTTCTGATAGACTCCTAGTTAGTAATTATTTTCAGGGTTAAATTTCATAGAATTGTTTAAAAAATAAACATTTTGACAGCAGCAGCATTTTTATTATTTTTAAGATTCTTAATTTAAACAAAAACAAACGAGTTTAAAACGACGTAATTTACATTATTTTGGAGAGTTTTGGAATACACATTCTAACTTCACCTTTGAAGAATGCAGGCGGAAGTCAAGAGCCGCCCCACACTTAATCTCCACGAAACCCTTATACGAATCCACGTAGAACCGCGGCTCCATTAATCCAGTCTCAGCATCCAGCTGATAAAGTAGACACAACAACCGCGAGCCTCGCCATAATGAACGTCGCAATATATACGTGTCGGCGCGCTCGGCGACGTGTAAAGTAGCCGAGGACAGAAGTGGACCGAGATAAGGCAGAGAAACGTCGCGTGGAAGTGGGCCGACGTTTTATCTCTGTCCCCCTCCCCCTCGGCGAGCTTTTTTTCATTCGAAAATTCCGGCGACCTTCAACTTTATCGCGCGGAGAATCGTTGCGTGCGCGGCAATTACCGAAATGGAAGCGCGGCGTTGTCGAAATTCGGAGAGTGCGCGGCTACATTTTTTCGAGGAGATATACCTTCCTTTTTTTTTTACCGCGTCATCGAGATTCGCGGTTTTAGGCCGCTTTTCGTGTCGCGGATCGCTGCCGCGTGAACTTTCAGTTTTGGATCGATGCTGGATGAAATGCTTTTTTTTTGCGATCTCGAAGCGAGTTTTTTTTTTGCGAGCAGGGTATGCAATTTATTGGACCGTTTGGCATCTATCTTTTCGAAGGCAACAAAACGCTCGTTTCACCTTTAAAGAATACACCACCGAGCAAGTCGCCGACTAAACTCGCGCTACTTCTCTTGCCGCGAAGTACGATTCCTCGCGGGAGCTCTCGGCCATTTTTCCAGTTTAATTCTCCGTTCAAGTAAACGGTATAAAGGAGGACGCCGAGAGGGCAAAGTGGATAATCCGAAATCAGCGCCTGGATTTCGCGCCGCGAAATTTCCGCCGAAGAAAGGACTCTTTGTCGTCTGTAACACTAAAGTCGGCCTTATTGCTCCCGGCGAACTGCCAAATCCTCTCGTTGGCACACTAATGCACCCAACTTTCTGCGATAGGTGGCAAAGAACGCCTTTAGTTTTAACTGGTTTGATCGTTCAAGGTATTCTAAAGGTTATTTTTTTGGTTAAAGTACAGGCTGATACTTAATTTTCAGTATAGACAAACGTTTATTGTTCAACCTAAAATACTCTCTTCCAACTGCATTGTCTAAAGTTACGACAGTTTGATGCTCTTACTAAACGTTCAGCGCCGTATTTTTTTCCCAGATTATATCCATTGCAATAAAAGTCCCTTTCAAAACTCGGCAGAATCACCTCGTTCCATCATATACCTTCCGCTTGAAATCCCGCGCGAAAATCTTCAATAATAATTCCGCCGGCAAACTTGTCGGCGGAGCAAAAAGCTCGCCGAACTCGTAAACGCGAGAAAGAAGGAGGGATATATCTCGCGGCTTATATTACCCTCGCGGCGTTCTCGATTCGGCTCAGCTCGAGAGCTGAAACTTGCTCTATACCGGGCAGTGAAGCCGTCGAATATTATGCTCTCGGCACGTCGTTGGGGGAAAATTGCCTGATTTATGCCGCGCAAACTTGGAGTCGAGTTCCGAGCCGACGTTATGCTCTTTATATTTATAGTCGGCTGGGCTTTTCTCTAAGCGACGCTGGATTGGTTATCGGGGGAGGCTGGGAGACGCTATTTATCGTAATTGGCTGCGATGTTTATGGGGATGAGGAGAATGGGGGGGTTTGTTTAGGTATATAGTGGTTTATCGAAAAAGGATGGGGATAATGGATACTTTTAGACGGTTAAAGTAGATTATGCGATCGTAATTGCGGTTATGGTCGGATTATGCTTAAGCAGGGCAAAAAATAAACATTTTATCGTAACCGTGGGTCCTTGCACTCAAGTAAATTAATTACGTTTTTATTAACTGGATAAATTTTCCTAATCTTTATTTATTGTAATTGCGGCAATTTTTTTTTTCTTATTAAAAAATAATAAGAAAATGTTAGCAGAAAAAAAATTCTAATCAGAGACTGCAAGCATCTCTTAAATTATCATACTTTCTAACAGATCCTACAAAGTCTATACTGAATTTCCAGCAGAAACTATACTTTTTTCCATTTTTACGGTCTACGACCAGCTTACTGTAGCAATGAAGTAAAACCATTCTCCTCTTCATTCCCAGCCTCCAAAGCATCTCTCCACAATACAAATCTCTCCCCGAGCATTTGCCCTAACGAAAAAGTTCCCTTCCTCAGGCGCGTGCACATCTCGAACGTGACGCTGAGCTTCCTGAGCGGCGAGTTCGAGGTCGAGCCGGCTTACGGCGAGCAGCGGGAGGAGACGCTCGCCAAGGCCGGCATCACCACGTACTTCATCGTCAAGGCCCTGAAGCCGTTTAAGCCCGCCACGACGAAGAGCCTGGCGTCGCTGGCCGACGCGGAGTACTCGCAGCGGGCCATCAAGGGCGTCGACGCCGGACAGAACAAGGAGGACTCCGAGGACTTCCGGCAGCGGCTTAGGAAGGAGCTGGATAGCAGAGGTGGGTGCAGTAGCGTCCTCGTCTCTTGCCGACTACAGTTTCGATTTAAATTAGTTTAAAGACGAATTTCTCACTCTTGTACATCCTTTAGCACACCTTGTTGTACCCTTAATTTTCTTGCATTTTAACGATTTTATCCAGTTTTCCCTAAATCTTTTTTTTCAGTGGGCGGCGGGGCGGAGCTGAAGGGCCACGCGTCCTGGCTGACGCTCAAGTTCAAGGACTCGCAGCGCGAGAAGGGCTTCCACAGCGCGGAGGAGGCGTTCTCGCCGCTGTCGCTGCTGGGCGGCCCGCTGGTGATGATCTGCGCGGTGCCGGTCTGGTTCGTCCTGCCCTGGGGCCTCTTCACCTGGGGTGGCGCTGGCTTCGCCACCCTCTACGCCTTCTTCCTCGCGTTCGCCACCTGCCTCGGCAGCGCCGTGCGCGCCAGGTGGCTAAGGCGCACCCTCGCCCTACTCATGATCCTCTCGCTCGGCGTCTTTGTCTTGCTGGACATGGTGAGCTGTTTCTTTTTTTTCGTTAATCAGTCATTGATGAAAAACTACGTTGAGTTTGAACTTATGCTCATCGCTCTTGTGGTTCAAATATCAAGCACGACAATTAAACAAAAGGTCATGAGCTACAATGTCCCATAGACTAGGCTACCATATTCGTATGTATTCTGATTAAGGATTTTGAGACATCAAGGTAAAAAAAAACCGCCGCCAATTCATTGGCACTTAGCTAATAAAAACAATTGATTTTAACAACATAATTTCAAACTATTCTATATTTAACGAATTATTTATTTTTGTATTATTATTTTATTTTTATATGTCTATTTTATTATTGGAATATTTATAGTCCTAAAAAACAGAATTTTTGGAACTCCATGCGCAAAGCTCGATTTGGATCGAGGAAGCTTGGATAAAAAGGCATGGGCTAAATCAAGCTTTGTACAAGTCGTATAATAAAATAATGTTCAGCTCAAGAACAAAAGGTGATTTTAACCTGGTGTTACCTTTTCACACTATCTTCGTTGAAGAAAATTAAACAAAAAATTCAATTACATTGAATTTTTTCTAGTAATTATTAGTCAAAGAAAAGTATTTTTTTATATTTGATTTGAATTATATTGCTGAAATTAATGTAAACAATCATAATAAAATCGTTCAGTCTCGGCAAAAAACCCAATGCTATCAATGTGAGAACCCGCCACGTTTATTCAGTTCTCGTTGTGGCAAAGGCGGGGTTCTGTCCAAAAACTGCCCTTGCAAACACCAGGGAAACGCTAAGGGGGCCAGGTCCCACCGAAGATAGGTCCGGCCTGTCTACATCCCAATCGCCCGGCAATCGTCCCCCCTCTATCCAACGTTTGCTCAGTAGAGGTACCCGAGGGACTGTCGCACCTAAGTACATCTGAGAAACGTCGATTAGAGGCCCTCGTCTCAGCGGTAATGCAGAAGAGCGTCCATGTCAAAGGTACCACCCCTCTGTTGCAACATCAGATACGGCTCAAGGACCGGACCTCAATTAAACAAAAATATCGGCCGCGCAATCCGACAATGCAGAGCAGCATTGACGCCGAGATGGAGAAAATATTAAAGGAAGGGGTGATTCAGCGCTCGGACAACCCGTGGAGTTCCCCAGTAGTCATTGTTAAGAAGAAGGATAGCAATCCACGGTTCTGTGTTGATTTCCGCCGATTGAATAAAGTGACTAAAAGGGATACGTACCTGCACCCACAGATAAACGCGACTGTTGATGAACTGCGCGGAACGCATTATCTTTCAAGCGGCGACCTAAAGAACGATTATTGGCAGGTTGTTCTCGCTGCATACAGCCTCCCTCTCACGGCATTTACCATAGCCGGGCAAAAGCTATTTGAGTTCGCGGTAACATATAATAAGATAAACGAATTCTATATTAAATAATAAGATAAACGAATTCTATAATTAATAAATTTAATTCTTTTCCTTTCTTTCAAATTCATGATTTTAAAATTATGAATTATTCAATATTTTTATTCTTAATTTTATCAATTATATTTGGGGGAATATTAAATTGGTTAATTTTTATAAATATTGAATATATATATTTTATCATTTATGAAAAATTAAGAATTTTAATTTTATGTTAAAGCTTTGCGATAGTAATTTTTAGAGTTGTTCGAAAAACCTGTTTTAATTGTATATTAAGATGTCAGAACCAAGAATAAATCGTTTTTGAAAAATGTCTGTATGGATGTCTATTTTTTTTTTTTTTTTTTTATCGAGGGAGTATGGGACATCTTCATCAACCCGTGCGGACATAGACGGCACCGGTCGGCTGACGACGATGATGATCGCGCAGATCATCACCAGCGGGCCGCCCAGCAGCGACAAAGGCGAGAACGCCTCCTCCGTACTTCCTGATAGTGTGAGATCCTTACTCACTAAAACCCATAACCCTTTTTTACATAGCTGAGCCACCCCGGAAACCGCCGTTAGGCATTACTTCGGGTTGGCGTCGTTGTCTTGTCATCTGATGGCTCTTCTGGCCACTGAACTTGCTGGCTCGTAGCCTTGTCCCTGTATCTTGGCGCGTATTTTCCGGTATTTCTACGTGTGATCATCTTGTATGTACATGTCTGAACATTTGCTCTTCTTATCAAAGTCGTCATTTCCTTTGCATCCGCTCTTTTTTTTAATTTCTTGTTCCTTTTCTGTTCCACACAGCGCAGATCTTTCAGAACTTCAGGTGCGTACGAACTTGTTGCCTGCTATATGTTGTCTCTGATATGAGCATGGATTCTATCAGATTCTCTGGTGTAATTTTCCGTCCAATTTCAGCCTCTCATGTTCTGCGCACCTCACTATAGCGCGGTCACTCGAAGAAAACATGCTCGGCATTCTCACCGACTCCTTCGCATGTTGGGCACTCTCGAAGATACGCTCGAAAGCGTCCATGCCCTGAAAGCATCTGGGTCCGGTAGTAATTTATCTCTCCATGTGGGCGGTTGAGCCACGTGTCAACCTGCGGGATCAAATGATGTGTCCATCTTCCGCTGTTAGATGAATCCCATAGCAGCTGCCACCGGCATAGGCTGTTGGCTCTCTCATTTCTTTGTAAATCCGCTGCGCTCAGCGTGGTCAATTCATTTTGACTGTATAGTGTTCTTCTCTCTTCTGCTAGTACTTCTATAGGTAGCATCCCTGCAATGACACAGACGGCGTCCTCAGATACCGTGCGGTAACCGCTGGCAACCCGTAAAGCGCTTAGACGGTAGACTGATACCACCTTCAGTCTATATTCCTGTGTCTTGAATGCATCCGCCCAAATGGCAATGCCGTACGTGAGCGCTGAAGTAATCGTGGATGTTAGCAGTGCTCTTCTCTTTTATTTCGGACCTCCAACGTTGCGCATTAGCCGAGGCAGGATGATGGTCCTTACATTTGACACCTTAGTTTCGGCGTGCACCATCTGCTGCTTGAAGCTGAGCCTAGCGTCCATTATCACTCCCAAGTACCGGAGAGATGGTTGGGACGTGAACTCATAGTTACCGACTCGCACGGCAAAGGTTACATTGTTCGACTAGACTCTTACACTTGCTTGCAAGGTGTCCAAATGCCCAGTACTTAAAGCATTTCACGGGCCTCCTTACTCCTCTTATTCGGCAATTGACCCAGCCTATCCTGATCTTGCCGTTTTTCCCAACAAAAAATTTAACATTATTAAGTGCACGAAGTTATTAATATTATTAAGCATAGAAAATGAAATTTGAAATTGATATTTCCAATTTAGACGTCCGAAAAATACCAATCATTGAACAATCGGGTCGGACAAAATGTTTAAACGTATAGTGAAAGACAGAAGGACATTTATATACAAATAATTTGTATACAAAATGAGACATTTACTTGTCTATAAGATATTTTAAATTTATTGTGTAATTGAACTTAATCGAGTGGAAATTAAAAATTTTTAAATATATTGTAAATATTTTCCAATTTATTAACTACTTTTGTAATAATTTAGTTTGGTTGTAATAATTTGTAATAATTTAGGTGGAAATAATGCATCAACGTTAAGTAACAGTTAAATAATATAACGTTTTCTTAAAAAATAATGTTATTCTACATTATTAAATAAATTAATTTATTTCAAAATTTCAACAAAAGTTGGCCATAATTTTTAATTCGTTTAATTTTATTTAATTCTTTTCGGCTGCTGGATCAGGTAATCCCAGCCTAACTCGCGCCCCATGTCTTTGCCTATTTAGACGATATCGTCTTCATCTTTGAGACTTTTGACGAGCCCGTTTATCACTCAAATACGTATATCGTAAGCAAAGATGGCCTGAGTACTGATTTCAACTTGATCAATGCGGTAAAATCTCTGCAGGTACCATCACGAAATGCAAAAGAATTGATACCGCCGATTCATGTGAAATGTATCCAGCGTAGTGGCAACTCGCGTATTTATGTTTCATTTATGTTTCAAGGGCAGCCCGTCATACACGGAAACGCGGGGCTCCAGTTACAAATTATTTATACTCCAGTTACAAATTATTTAGAAAGAAAATATTTGAATTGACAAAATTCAAAATATAATTCATAGGTCTGTGACGGTGTTTGCGTCACAATCACCACCAGGCTATCTCTGAACGCGAAACTGACATGCAAATTACAAATTTCCCGAATAAGGAAAAACGAAGCGGAATCTCCTTTTGGACGAGTCCAATAGCGAGCGAGCGAGCGAGCGAATAATAAGTGTAAAATTATTTCTTTATTTTATTTAAAACTTGTGCCCGTGGTACGGGAAAAATATTAATTCCGTCTTTAGGTGTTTTATTTAATTGCCACGTCACAGGTCATTTATAGGTACTACGCAATGTTGTGGAACAAATCTTTAAAAATGGTTATTCGACCTTGAAAATAAGCATCATCATAAAATTTTTTAAGATCAAGATATCTCAAAATTTTGACGTGATGGAGCAAAACTACGAGCGTATTCGGGTTCAGCAGATCAAAATACATGCATACGAATATGGTAGTCTATGAGATAGACAACTTTTTATTTTTTGTGTGACTGTTTTTTTAATCAATCTCAATGGCTCTAATCCGTTTAATGAGCGAGCTTTATTCAATTCGAATCCGTCGAATAATCATAATTTTCACTAACCTCTTAGGCAAACTGCGCAATAATCGACGACGATGAGGTGCAAGCGAAAAAGTGTCCCTACCCCTCGTACTACTCGTACATCGGCGTTCTGGCCCTGGTGGTGATCTCCATGCCGGCGTACATCTGCTACCTGGGCAAGGCCTTCCTCATGTTCCTGCTGGCCGGCGCGCAGTGCACCATCAACATCGTCTACCTCGGCAACGTCCTCGACGCCGAGGACTCCGAGCTGGGCTCCCTCGGGCAGAGCGTCTTCCACCTCAAGTTCTCGCTCTCGGCGATGCTCCTGACCATCGCCGTTGTGCTCGTTATCGTCGCTCGATACGTGAGTAGTCTCTTCTTTAGGGAATCGTCAAGCGTGTCAAGGTCGTGGCTGTTTTACTTTGAGTCACGTTTTTGTAGTATAGCTCCACTATTAGTACCCCATTAAACGAAGCTCAGTTATAGCATCAGACTCGATGAAATGATGTAATTTAGGCCTGTTTATTATTTTCTATTTCCTATAAAAAGAAAAGAGTCATGTGCGTCATGAAAACTCCCTATATTTAAGTTCCTCCTTACCGGTAGACTATTATTATTAGATAACCGTATAAAAAATATACAACATGCATAAAATAATAGAACCCAGCTGAAACAATGCTGTACAGCAGACTGCCGGTGTCTCTTCAGGAAAAAACATAAATATTGAAAATGTATTATTTCGCGCAAGTGACTCTTTGCTATATAAATAAGCTGGCTATTTACGACTTTCCTGTACTTTTAATATCTTTTACGCTTACACTTCTGGCGTCAGGTGACCGTCACTGGGCCGTTTACCTTAAACTCGTTAATCTTTCTTGCGATTCTCGAAATACAGAGATACTAAGATTTAAATAATGATAACGCGAAATATATACACCTAGTCTTCGCAAAGGGATCAAAAGACTTTTCAGAAGGTTCTTTTTAACGGCATCGATCGAGGCACTAATTACCCAAGTTTTGCAAGCTAAACTTTGTTTAATTGTACTTTTATCAAGTATACAGTAACGCTTAATTGTGTACGAAAGTTAACACGAGAGGCCGTGAATTTTCTAAAATCGATATCATAGTCGAGTGTAATCATAGTAAGAGTTTTTATTTGCACAAAATTAACTTCCTTTCCAACCTTCATTCCACTTCAATTAACTTAAAACCGTGGACGTGACGTATCACCTTAAAAAATCTGCGGCATACAAAAGCCCTTTTAAAACTCGTGCAGCTACTCGTTCCACGAAAAACTAATTCGTGCTCCGTGCGGCCCGTCAATCCGAATGAATAAATGAACCCTTTGCAGAATTAGCGCTGCTCCTTTTGCTGCGTGAGATAAGCTGCTCCTTCCTCCTGACTTGCGAGAAATACTCCGCGAATCAGCGCCCTCGCCGGAGGCGTGGTTAAGTCGTGCGTATGACTTCCGCGATAATGCACACTTGAAAAGCGAATTATCATAATAGGCTTTATTGTTTTCGTGCGCCAAGTCTTACTCGTTAAGCCTTGATAATTTAAAGACAAGATTCTTTAACAGCCTGAAAAAGGAAAAAAGAATTTTAATCATCCGCAGGTCTCGTCAAAATGAATTCGCAAAGCCTCCCCTTTAATACGATAAGTAGCCTCTCGTCGCGAAGCGGGCACAAAAAAAGGTCGAGAAAAAAAAAGCTCGACTCTACAAATCGAACGGCGCCGACTCGATCCCATCCACGGCGACCCAGTTCGAAACGTTACCCGAAGAAAGAGCCGGAACGCGTCGAGCGAGGCAGAAAACCTCTCCGAGATTGGGTCCTGATTAATTTAACTGCCAGCAGCCGTTCCTCTCCGAAAGTGTAGGCGTGTCGTCTCGGGGCGCAAACGAGTCATTTCCGTGCGTAATCCCGTTCGAGTGCGAGATACGGCGAGAAGCCGGCGGAGAGCAGGCTGGAGCGCGCGAACCAATTAAGGGGAGGCTCCGGCTTTAGTCGGGAAGTCGACGCGCGGATTTCGAAAGGTCGGATTAAGCCTGGATTCGAGGTTTTATGAAACGTGTCAATTAACTCGTTTCATTATTTTTGTTCGAACCTTTGTAAAATAATTGTGAACTTCTAAAGGTGCTTTTGCGAAAGCTCTTTGCAAAAGCTTTGGGAGAGCTTAATTTTTTATGAAAGTTTTAGAATTAAAAATTTTTAAGTAATTACTTTGCGCGTGAACACAAAGGTTAATTATAATTACTATCTACGCGAAGATTTTTGAAACTGCTTTATATTAAGAATTAAAATCAATTTTTCGAATTTAAAATGGACTAACTTTTCGAGCCCTCAATGACCTACATTTTTTTAAAGTGGGTTTGAGTTTCTGATAGTCTTTATAAAATATACCTTGAGTTCCTTCCGTTATACTCTCGGGAGAAAGTAAAAAAAGTAATTTGCTATATAAAGTAAAGTTTTAAAATTACAGTAAACTGTGAATCCAGGTCTTATAATTTATATTGCTAATAAAATTCGTACAATTACACATTGAAGCGAATTTATCTGTATAAACCGTTACATCGAAAAAAACAGTATTAATCGGGTGTTTCAATCTCTACAAATGATTCAGTAATTAAAACAACGAGATCCAAGTGTTAAAAATATACATTTACAAGTTGCCTTTTTATGCAGATAAATAAAAATCTACGAAACTCAGTAACCAAACGAAACGCCAAATGAATATCCCAACGTAGCATCGAAAATTCCCTAGCGAATAGCACTCGTCCAGCTAGCTTGCCCCGGCAGCCAAGTCGATACTCCTTAGCATAAACGGCCGTTCTTATAAATCCTGCAGACGGAGAAGGCTCGTCGGGTGTTGTACCTGCGCGGCTGCGAGGTGGAGGCGCAGCGGGAACGCGCCGCGGACATGAAGCAGCGCAACGGCGTCCTGATCTACAACATCCTGCCGCCGCACGTGGCGGTCTACTTCCTCTCGAACACGCGCCACCACGACGACCTCTACAGCCAGAGCTACGAGAAGGTCGGCGTACTGTTCGCGAGCATGCCCAACTTCGCCGACTTTTACAGCGAGGAGAGCATCAACAACCAGGGACTCGAGTGCCTCAGGTTCCTCAACGAGGTCATCTCCGACTTTGACGCCGTGAGTTAGCCGACTCTTTAATTTGGATTCCGCTTGATTCAAGGAGAAATTGCTTTTCGTGACTGAGAAATCTTTGAATTCGTCTAAAAAATTATCGCAACTTACTATTTCGCAAACTCAACTTCAATTCAGTTCTTGATAATAACGATAAAAAGTGATTTAATGATATTTCCAATTTAAAACCATCAACGGCTTACTAGCTACTTCTTTTTGCTGCCTTTAATCGCATCGTCAATCACCCCCGAGAAGCTTTCCGTCTCCCATTTTTTGCCGAGCAGCTTGCCATTATTTTCGTTCAAAGCCAAGGTCCTAACTTTGCTCATCCCACCCGACAGATCCTGGACCAGGACAAGTACAAGGACATCATAAAAATCAAGACGATAGGCTCGACTTACATGGCGGCCTCGGGCATCACCGAGTCGACCGACAACGCGAACGAGCCGCCCTGGCAGCACCTGTCCACCCTGGTCGAGTTCTCCCTGGAGATGAAGAAGGCCCTGTCCAACATCAACGAGCAGAGCTTCAACCACTTCGTCCTGAAGATGGGCATCAACCACGGGCCCGTCACCGCGGGCGTCATCGGGGCCCGCAAGCCACATTACGACATCTGGGGCAACACCGTCAACGTCGCCTCGAGGATGGAGAGCACCGGGAAGGTCGGCTGCTTGCAGGTAAGGATATTTTCCTTTCTGAGCTTAATTGCTGCTAATTTCTCGGAGGTTGCGCGGTCTAATTACAGTTTTCGTTACATATTCGTTTTGTAAAGTAAATGCAGGCGTATAAAGAGTTTTATTAAGCAAACTTCAACTTTGCGATATTTTCTTTCTCCCCAATTTGAGAAGGCTGTACAAAAAAAATGTTGGAATCTTTCTTTAGAAAAATTAAGATATCGATTTCAGCTGAATGTCATTTTAAGAGCCTACCGGATGAGTGTTCTGAACAAGTTTTATCGACGTAAATTGTTCCAACCCTTTTGTTACAGTTTTTTCAAGCAGTGATGAGATACTAAGAAAATACTCTTTGACACAAATTTAAAAATATATTTTACGATCTTGCAACAGTTTTTCGTCAATACCTTCTATTTTTATTATTCTTATTTAAAAATACACGTTAATAACTCCAAAAATATATTTATAAATGTATTTAAAAAAAAAACACTTTAATCCGACATCGCAGGTAACCGACGAGACGCGGCAAATCCTGGAACCATTCGGCTACGGATTCGAGCAGCGGGGCTTGGTGTTCGTCAAGGGCAAAGGTCAACTACTCACGCACTACCTAATCATGAAAGACGGCGTCCATCTGAACCTCGACAGCGACCTGCCGGTCGAGCCGGCCCACCCGATCATCTACCAGTAAAGAGCTCCTCTCCTCGGCGGAGAGAAAGCACAGACAAAGCACAAAGAGACAAAGAAAGAGGGAAACAGGCGCTAAAGGGGAGTTGAAAATATTAAAAAATCTCAGGAGCGAGACAAAGCCGTCGTGATTAAAGTCTTGGCGGCGCGTCTCTTCTTTAAAATGAGAAAAAAAAGGAACTCGGCGCACACTCCGATGTAAATACAGACACACACACATACACACACGCACGCACATGCGGAGAACGGCTGGTGATGAACTTAAAAAAAGGAGCTTCGATCGCGCGGCAACCACATTGTCGTCTAAAAATAACAAAGCCGGCCGCTTTCCGCACACGTACACATATACACACACGGCTGCGAGGTGAGTTTTCCTCCTTCGAGAGAGCTGCTGCAGTCTAAAAAAGCAAAGGCGAGCGCGGAGGGGATCCGAGAAGGAAGTCTGTCTTTCTTGTGTCGCGCATCTCGAAGGGCTCCCCGGCGCCTCGTGTGTGGGTGCTATTTATGTCCGTCGATGGAAGGAATATTAGGAAATCGAGGAGAGGGACACGATGTAACTGGAGGCTATTAAAACATATATATATATATAGATATACGTGTGTACAAATAATAAATACAGAGTAAGGATTTAAAAACAAAGTTAAGGACTCTACTATTGTCGTAGAAATGTTCGTCGATACTTTGATGCTACTATCCTTTGGGCTGCGGAATTCTTGTGTATAATTTTTTTCAAAACTCGTAGTAATTCGGTTATTCTCATGCTGAAGAGTAAATTAAAGGACAAGGATTTGACAATCAATCTTAACTTCGTGTAGAAAAAGTTAGTTGTAAAAGTGGGTATAATGTCGGTTGATGGGCTTTTGGAAATGCGATGATTCACCTCGCCAATCCAATGTCTTTCGAATACTTAAAAGTACATGCGACTAAAGAATTGTAAAAGTAGATAATTAATTAATCTTAAGTCTGCGTTAAAAGCTCAATGACATCTTGTAGATAAAACTGGGGTACTTTCGTGAATGATGGCATGTCCGGAAGCCAATCGACGATAACGATATATAAATCTTTCTTAAATGTGAAGTAAATATGCAGTAATAAAAAGCAGTGATATAGACGAGAAAATATATGAAAATAAAGTAACATAAAAAATATAAGCGCAGGTAAATGATACGACTTTGTTCCGCAGCCCAAAATGTCGCTGTCGATTATTGTGTTCACTTGCGATTAAACTTTTGGCAACTTCGTCAAAGATATTTGCTTTAAATGACAAAACAGCATATTCGAATTCCCAGACATGGTGTAACATCAATCACGAGACATTTCTTAAGTCTGTGATAACTTCGTTGAGAGTAGCGCATTAAATAATGATGTCGATGTACACTCAACATTAAAAAATTTCATTCTAAACAGATGTAGTCAGGAATTTCATTTAAGAATTGACTTTTAACAGGATTCTTTCTTATTTAATATATCGCAGTGCTTTTTTACTTTACAATACGTACAAAAATTAAAGAGATGCAGATTATTTAAAAATATCTTGTGGCATCATAAGACATCATAAGTTTTGTTGAAAAAGAAAAAAAACACGATGTAATAATTATTGTTGTTAAAAATTAAATTTTTATTACGTTAAAAGTCAATGTCATGTTGCTAAAAATTTGTTAATTAAAATCTGGATCTATTTAGGTATACGGCGTTTATTGCGGATTAGGCTTAGAAGAAAATGTGTATTGGTTTGAAAATATTAAGTAGATTTGAATGATGACATAGTTCAAAGGAAAATACGAATTATGCAAGTAGTATGAATTAAACAAAAATATTTCGGAATTTAAAAATTTCGAATATTTAAAATTAAAGTTTTTAGAAAGTAAAAAATATCAAAAAGCTATACGTAAAACGAAACACATGTCGGTTCAGCATCTCAGAAAGTGATTAAAATAATTGCTGAAATTTAATATTTGTGATGAATGAAAAACTCATTGTAGTTACAGCTATAAAAAACTATACGAAAGTCAAATTGCACCAGAGTAACACGTATAATCAAGTTGTTCAATCGACGAGAAAATTAGTTCAATTATTTTTACTTAGACTGTTTTAATTTGCAACAATTATTTCGCGTTAAACTACTTCGAGCAAATTTGCTTTTAATCTTAAATCGACTAACTTTTATAGTCTGTACAAATCAACTGCTGGATGTAAACAGAGTAGACTCGTGATTCTTTTGCAACCACAAAAGTGAACTAAATATCAAGAAAGTGAACTGTTATATTTCTAAAAATGTTAGAACATTGTGAAAATAATCTATACACAAATTGTGCACAAACCACATAACACGACGAGCTGAATGAAAATCGTATCTCGAAATGAAAATCCAAGTTGAGACGATGAGGCTGAAGCAGCGTACTTAAATTAAAGTTAAGTGCACAAAGTAGGAAGAGAAAGAGAGAGAGAAAAAGAGACAAAGTGTGAATATACTATAGCTCGTATAAAATTAGAATGTAAAAGTTATAGATGAATGGGCTCAACAAATGTAGCACAAAGTAAAAACGTAGAATTGTAAAAAAGATGGACTATAACTACGAAAAAAACACTGGTAATGAATTCAAAAATCATGTTACAAGATTTTTCTGATTTAATAATAGATTCGATAGGTTTGTGTACTTCATATCAGTTTTTTTTATTGATGGTTAACTTACAGTATCTTAACGTAGTTAACGTACAGTATATTTACATTTTTATAATGTAATTTATATAATTTATATGAATATTTTAAGTTCTTCATAGTTTTTACGTTTATTACAAATCAGCATTTGTACATTAAAATGCCACTTGGATAAAAAGTATAATCTATATTTTCAACTTTATTGAAAGAACCTCTTGAAACTAATGTTAGATACAATGTAATGCATAAAATTGTACTCGTGTTCTACAAAAAGAACTTTATCTATCAAAATTGCTGATATCTGAGTGTTACTGAAAATTTCAAGTTGACTGTCTTAAAAACTCTTTGATCTTTCAGTGTCCAATTATACTGGCATTAAGTGTTACATTAAAACGACAGTTTCATCATAATATAACGTCTACAATGCTGTCTTATTTTTGTAAATATTTAGCAAGAAATAATTAACTAGATTTTTCTTATATAAACAAAAGCCAGTAAAATTAAACACCGAAACCAGAACGGATTCGTCGAAAATTAGATAGTCTCGATAGTAAATTAGCAAAGAAAAACCAGTCACAATTCAGAGTCAAAAGCAGAAAGAAAAAACTGTAGCACACGAAGAAGCAAAGACTAAAACGCGTAACAGAGACCAAAGCAAGGTGTAGGTAACAAATGAAAGCCGAAGGGAAAATCCTAGCCTTTACAAACAATAATCGAAAAAGAGGGTATATAAATGCAACAATAAAAAGCAAGCGAAAGAGCAAAAATCGTGGCATAGCACGAAAAGTCGCGAGGCAAAGTAACAAAAAATGAAACACACACACACACACACAAAACGGGAAAATATAGGGAACAAAGAAAGTGAGCATAGTAGAAAAACTAAAATCCGACGGAGATATACGTAGAAGCAGTTAAGTACACAAACTAAATCACTTTTAGCACTTAACTCGAAGTGTATAGCAATATAAAAGCGAGAAGGAGATGCAAACGCATATATATATATATATATATAAAAGACACGGAGCACAAAAGGACTACTGTAGCGTCATGCATGTGCATGTGTTTGCGATGCTGCACAAAGGATCAAATAAAGGAGTGGATCGAGTGCTTGACGTTTTCATGAATTTTAAAAAAGGCCTTTTGTCGCGAGGTAATGTAAGGATTTCTTTGGCGCGAACGCGAGATCATCATGGACAAATATTATGAACTTCCGCGGCAGATTTTCACTTCGTTTACTGGTCCATTTACCATTCGAGCAGTTCAATTATATAGAGCACAAAAAATATTTTATAACAAACACAAACACAAAGGGGTACAGGGTTCAATAGTATTTTTCCATGCTGATAACTGGCCGAAGGAAATGCAAAGAGGAGAGGCAGCAACGTTGCATCTGAGACAAAACAGTCCGGGCTACACCTTTACGATTCTACGGTCGCCGACATAATTTATTTTTTTACATAGATCGATGTGAGGAAAGTTATCACAGACCTTTTTCCTCCGAGTGTACGTGTAATAGTCAAATTTCGAGGCAGGGAGGAGATGAGTCGACAATTCGAGAGCTCGAGAGATCGGAGATAAAAAGTACGGCCTAATCAAGAGCGCGGAGAGAAAAGGGTGAACGGTGTAAAAAAATTGTCTAAATAAAGGACTGAACGGACGACTTGTCCCTCCTCGAAAGAGATCGTATAAAATAATGTAATTCGCACTCTTCCATTATCGAGATTAGCTTTGTCGAAAATCTGCGGACCGATTTGCAATCGTTTTACATTAAGATTGAGTTTATGTCTAAATACATGTGTATTGTAAGGATAATGTTTAGGTTAATTTTGTATTTTGAATTATTTTCTTAAGTCATGAAAAAACTGTGATAGTTTTGTAACTTTATGTGCTATCTGTAATTGTACGTGAATCGCGCGTATTATTTACAGAGTTTCTAGGGTTTCCAAAATAATGTATAGTTTAGATAATTGTACTTTTATTTTTAAGTAATAGATGTAAAAAAGTGGCTTTCTTTGGATTTAAAATTCATCTATTTTAAATTCTTTCCTGAAATTCAATGACATTGTAGTTTTTAAGATTTGTAAATGTGTAATAATTGATAATTTACTGTTTTTAGAGCGCCGAATAAGTTAAAAAAAATTAATCAACGACAGGCAGATTGTGAATCCGTTCGATCACCAGATTCGAAAAAGATAAAATTTTCTTTAATTTTTTTACCTGCAGAAAAATGCATAATGCACAACTGGAAACCTCGACAAGGCTAGTCGCGACACTTTCGGATCTTTGTAAATTAGCAATAAACAGACAAGTTATTGTACATGTAAATATTTAAGGTATAAAACGAGTCTAATGATAATTATCACTTCGACGGGAGGGCAAAAATACCAAGTAAAATTAAAACTAAAAGTAATTACAAAATATAAATATATGAACGAAGGCTCCGGTCTTTCCGGGCCCGAGTGAAAATATGTGTGGTGTGGTAAACAAAAAAAAATAATGTAAAAGCAAAACAACGTAGAAGCGCGCAAACATTTGAATTTAAGGAACAAAAATTTCAAAGTCTATGTAAACTGAAATTCAAGAATTATTGTCGTCGACGGAGTAACTGCGTCGGCCTTTTGCGCGTCACGAAGAGAAATATCACTGTAGATATTTTAGCACTTAAAACTGTATGTAAATGTATAGGTATATTATATATACAATATATGGACTCGAAAGGGAACACGTTGTAACTTAGTTTTCGAGAGCGTAAGACGAGAGAGCACAGAGAGCGTGAAGTATAAGCGATGGATAGACAGGGGGATGAGAGAGAAGAAACCCCAATTGCACGTCGAACGAACGCATGATTAATTTAAAAAAAAATTATATATATATATATAAATATAAAATATATGACGACGAGCGACGTACGTACAAGAATTCACTGGAGATTCCTCTAAGAACGTCCTTTTTTCCTGATCTCTACAACTTCTTCGAACAATCAATTGAATTTGTGCAAATTGATTTTTTTTATTCATTGTTAATTTTAAAATATTAGTTAATAAAAACCAATTTTCAATGGCAAGTGTATTATTATTCTTTACTGTATTTTTTTTTATCCAGTACCTATAGAGACGTATTTGAAATAAAATGTTTTTGGTGTAACTACCAGCAAAGGTTCAAAAACTACACTACTTAAAGAAATCAAGATCTTATCTTAAAGATATTATAATATATCATTTATTAAGATTCATGTTTATTAAAAATATAACTTTTTTGTTAAAATATGACTTTAGAAGTGCAGGTTTACAAAAGTTCAGGACGCTTTATAGGAAAGGGGGGGAAACACAGAAAACTACAAGTTTCGTACATATTTTGTCTGCAATATACTTGGATTACTTAGAAACCTTTTTGTTCTGCTTCGTAAAAAGCATAAGGGCCAAAACTTTCACGGACGATTTCAGCTCATATACAATAAAATAGTTCGCATCGCTGCAGCTTGAAGTACAAGCGGTGCGTTTACATAATTTTATGCGAATACTTGTTCAGAGTACTTAAGAGATATTTCTTACATTCGGATATATTTCCTTACAATCTTAATATATTTTTTGTTTATATATTATGTTAAAATATATATATTTATATTTAGTGGTAATGTTTTGTTTGCGAAAAGACAGCATTATTGATTGTAACGAACTATTGATAATATATATGTTTTACACATTCTGTTTCTTCAAAAACATAAACAATTTTCCTTTGATTAATTAAATTGAACAGCATTTATGGAAGGGAACATATTATGTAACGTATTCATTATAATTTTCCTTTAATTATAATCTTACAATAATAGAAAGCTGACTTTTATTTCATTTATTTTTCAAAACTTTTTAAAATTTCTTTTAATACAAAAATTGTAAACATAATTAAAAAACCTTAATTAAAATATTTCACCAACTTTTTATTAAAATAAGTAAATTATCAGTATTTAGAACACATGTAAACTTAACATTTAATTTGTTGAATTAATACTGGCGTTTTTCAAAAGTTTAAAAAATAAATGGAGCAACTTTAATATGAAAATATATCTACGGTTTGACTTTTTAATATTCTTACGTCTTTTATACTTCTGCTTCTGCTTTCAACGTTATATGAAAAATGTTTTCTTTTAAAAATTATTTTTATTTTAAAAAATGGCTTCAAGCTTCGACCATTTCAGATTTTCAGGCTGATTGTCGAAAAAACAGTTCTGCCGGAAATGTACACGTAAAATTTAGCGCAAGATTTCCAGTAGGGTCGTAAAAATTTCACATTTAACAAAAAATAATTTCGCTCGCAACAGTTTTCAACTGTTTTCACGGCAAATTAAAGAAACATAAAATCTCCACTCCTCCAAGAGAGCGTAACTCGTCGAAGCGAAAACACTATTAAACGGCAATTCCGAGCAGCGCAAAGTGCATTTATCTAATTCAGGGACGAGAAGGTATAGCGGAAAAGTGAAGAAAGATGAGGCGCATTCAAGAACGCACGGAGACATATTTTCGCGCGAGAGAAGGCACACGGCAAGGTAAAGAGAATCAGCCTGGCAGAACTTTTAACCTCGATTTCTATTACTCGTCGCGTGTCGCGTTCTCGAGTGTCGCGTTCTACTGCACCCTTCGTTTTTTTTCCTCTTCGGCCATCCGTTTAAATCGCATTTAACGACGTGGGCGTCGTGGCTTTTTATAAAATAACTATACGTGCGATGCGTTACAGAGAGAGTTCGTTTTTTCATTCGTTTCTTTGTTTTTTTTTTGCGATTTTTAGCTACGTAATCTTAGTTTTTTAGAGTAAGTTTGTTAATTATGAAGGATTCGCTGGGCAAAAATGTATATCCTTATGCATCTAGTTACATCTATGAAATGTGAAATCGCTTTCTTTCAGAAAAATACTGTTTTAAAAAATTTACTTTTTATGATTTTAGCTCTCTATTTTTAATCCACTTCGTCATTTTTTCTTCCCAGTTAAAAACAATATGAAGCTAGCTTCTATTCGAAGCTTTATCAGAAAAAACATCTAATTTTCTTATGTCGTACAAAGCTTCTGACTAGAATATATTACAATATTTGCTTAGAAAATACGTCTAGTTTTATTTAATATGCAGACTTTTTTCAAGCAAACGAATAAAATGTTTTAACACGACTACAGCAAAAACTTTGTAGCTAAAAATATCTCTACTTCTTTATCATATTGCAAATTAAATGCAAAACAAAAACTCAATGGAGATCAATTAACCTACAAAAGCAGCACTTCTTATTTACAAATGACTACACTTCTATTAAAATACTTTGTAGCTTATCAATTGTACTCAATATGCTTCATAAAAATTTATACGCATTTAAAAATCATTTTAAAATCTCTTATGTATTAATTGAACTTGCGAGAAAATAATTTTCTTTCATATATTAATCTTTGACAATTTCATTGATATTTTCTTAATTATTATATATTATTAATACGACAATTTTCTTATAGACTAACATTTAAGTATTATTATATATATAATCACAATTAAAAAATGGCAACGCAAATTGTCATCATTATGAGAAGTTTATACTCTTTTTAATTCATCCATACGTCGCGTATATTGTTTACAAAACTGTAATTATCAATAAAAAATTCACATTAATTTCGGTGCGATACAGACATGTTTTTGCGTATTTTTTTAAATTTGACACTTTTAAATTTTTTCATTCTCGTAATGTACGCAGAAAATTAAATAAATTGATTGACTCTTCGGCACATTTAAAAAACTTATCAATTATGTACAGTTTTTTTACGTTATCTCTGATCCACGTAAAAATAATTTATATAATTTTTACCAAGATTTTATAATTTTAATTTTAAATTTTGTAAAATTTTGATTCTACATAATTCGTACAAAATTGGTGTATCAAAATATAAAAAATATGAGCTCCTATAATAGTCATCGGTTGCTAGTTTTGTCATGAGAAGTGTAAAAAGTTTGAATGCGCCTCCAAGCGCCAGTCGTAAAAAATAAAATTAATTCCGTTTGGTGGCGCATCCTAACCTTTTACACTTCTCATAACAAAATTATCAATCGTTGACTATTATAGGAGCTCATATTTTTTATATTTTTGTACACCAATTGTGTACAAATTATGTAGAATCAAAATTTTACATTTAAAAATAAAATTATAAAATCTTAGTAAAAATTATATAAAATTATTTTACGTGGAGATATAAAAAAGTAATGCATGTTATGAATATTCAGTTGTTATGAAAGCATTACTCTATAAAATTAATCTTTAAAAGGTTTCACAAGAAATTAATCTTTTAAAAAATAAAAAACTTACAATAATTCATCGATTATAATAATTTTCAATGTTTAATACAACGCAATACAGCCTTCAATCAAATTAAAAGCAGAAGTGACTGCACAAGTCAGACTCACTAATCGAAGTATTCATGTCATTAGCGTACAAGTCCCAAAATTTTTTCAAGACTATATTAGCCTTGATTTTATTTATATATCTATATATTTTTTACTGTCTCCAGTTTAGGTATTTAATCTTTATGTTATCATCAAAATAATTTTATTCTGTCATCAATTTGTATTCCAGTGACGTAAAACATCAATTTTTTATGACGCCGACACTAACTTCCGTGACAATTCCACCAATTCATTCCAAAATGTAATATTTTATAATATTGTTTATAATCCAGGGCAAACGTAAATAGACAAAGCTACAATTTATTGTCAGTTTTAAACTTGCTCAATAAATTTTGCTACGATCAAGTAAAAGCAGTAGGCTGCTGATGAAACAAAACGACTTTGATATGTTGATTGGGCTTCAAATAATTTTGAAATTTACGGTATACATTTTAGAATGAACTGACAATTCCTCCCACACGATTTTGCATAAACAGAGTTACTCAACTACGTCCCCTCAATCAAACATCGAAATCCCTCGAAATTCATCGAAAACCTTATTTAAAAATCTCTGTTTAACATTAAAAAAAAGTCCACTCGACAAAAGCCGAAAAGTGGAGCATATCCTTAGGCGACTTCCAGTACTCTGGATAAATCCAAGCGCCTCCCTTACTCGTCCCCCGATCGCTCGATCCCCGAGCGAATTCAGGACTGTCCGTCGAAGTCTCCAAAGACACCGCTGGCGCCGTCGTGCGCGACCTGTGCCTCCTGCTGGAGTCTGGCCTGTCCGGTCGCGCCCGCCGGCACCAGCAGCCAGCCTCACGTCCTCACGAACTTGTAGACGACGCCGAAGACGAGGACGCTGACGAGAACGAGGACCAGGGCGGTGACCACCTTGGCGAACGCGTTCATGCCGCTCTCGGCGTGCTGCTGCGCCTGCCGGGCGCCGGACTGGACGCCGGCCTGCTTCAGGGTCAGGCCGCGGGCCAGGGCCGGGAAGGCCAGGCTCTGCGTGAAGGTCAGCTTGTGCAGCGACTCGGAGAGGGAGTAAGGGCCCACGGAGCCGCGGGCGTTCGCGCGGAGGAGCGCGAACTCCAGGTCCAGGGCGTCGAACATGCTGTATCTGGAATAGTCATTTTTCTAATGCATTTATTCTATTTCGAGTAGAGATTATGTACTGTTTTATAGTGATGGAAATTTTATAAAACAAGTATACTTCCAATATTTATCAAGTCAGCGATTTCATTTTTACTTCCTCAAATTTTTTTATTTTTTAACACGGTAAGATATGAAAAAATTATAATTTGGATAACAATATTTAATTCAAAGTAGAACTCAATTTACTCTAATAGTAATTAGAAATTCGAAATGATGACGTATTTACTATATGAATTGTATTATATTACCACTTCATATTTTTCTATTACGATACAAAAGGAAAAGTTTTATTAGTGCATGAAACGCCGCGATTAAATGTGATTTTCATACTGTTCCGAAGCTTTCTAAGCGTCTCGCAGTTTCGTTTAATTAAAAATTAAACCCTTACTTAGATGTTACAGGAGTAGGGTAGCGATTAGTATAACTTCACTACAGATAATGGATTACAGGCATAATGCACCTATTAAACTGAAATAATCCTTTATAATTAGTTTATAACTTAGCTACACGTGCGCCCTCACAGCGAACTAACGCTAAAAAAAATTCTTTTGTACTTTAAATAGACATTAAATAAACCTTTCATTTTATTCTCTTTCTTATTTGTTGCTAAAGTTTCAGGTCTTGTAAGTATTACAATACTTTATTACACTCTACTTAAGAATTATTGATTACAGAATAATGAACGGCGTACGAGTGATAAAATACCCTAGTAACATTTTTTAAGAACACGCTGTGTTCTGCGAATATAGCTTATAAAGGTCATATTTGACTATATTAATAGCCAATGTCATGCATATTTAGTTCAGAATTATTTTATCTTTAATTAAACACTTTTCAATCCAATTAAATTTCCCATCCTTTTCTAAATGATACATAACGATTTTTTTTAACTGCTTACTTTCAGTGATGAATCATTACAACTTTCTCTGCCCTCGCGCGACAATAACTAATCAAAAAAAAATCGGTGAAAAGCGTGTCTCCGCGTTCTGTTCCTTTGTCGCTAAACAAAGAGCGAGCAAAAGGGCCGCCGCGAAATTGCTGCATTCGCCAGTCCTGAGATGCCCGCTTTAGACCGCGAAAAACCGTCCAACTGCGAGGAACTTTCATTCAGGTCTATTCGCGGAATATAGTCGTCGATAATGGAAAATTTACAGGCTGATGAGCCCGAACTGACGTCATTGCGAATGCGCGCGTACATCCATTGTTACGTCACGATATGTTTATTAATCAGCGGCGCTTGTCAGTTAATTAACGCATAATCTATATGGCAGTCCGATCGAGTTAGTTTTTAATTAGACTGTCGTTAAATTTTAATGAAGGGAAAACTGCGCTAATTAAAGCTTCTTTGCCGTCCTTTCAACCCTTCGTTGTCTATTTGCAGCTTTCGAAAAGCACATCGACAAAATTAATTCTCCTTGTCTGGATTGTATTTTCTTTGAAAATATTCTACTGAGAAATTTTTCTACGCGGAAGCCGTATTTGAAAAGGTTAAAGCTGTTATTTATAAATTCTATCTTAGTCTTTAAATATAAGATTGAAAATGGCATCAATCTCTAATCCGATTTAGTTGAATTTTCTCTTAAAACATCTACTTATCCTTCAAAGAACGAATACAATTTAGTTTCTGCAGCAAACTATTTTCTTTTTCTAAAATTGAAAACATTATTCACAGGTTCTATTTGAAACCCTGTCCTTGACTGAGACTTTCTAATCTTCTCGCAATAAATATACTGGTCAGACCCGCTTTGTTTATACTAAACCCAGAGTTCAATTTACACCCCCAGGAATCAACATCCCTCAGAGATCTTATTTGTCTGCACCCACGATTGTTACGCAGACACTCCTATAAATACGCTCACATGAGGGTTTAACGTAAAGGAGCTAGTCAAATTGTAGATAATACTAAAATAGATCGTTTAATTTAAGTTTTGAAATTTTCACTAATTATAAATTGTCAAGAGATTTATACAAATTAGTGTAAAATACTTAAGAATTTTATCTTCTGAATCGATAAGAGCATTTTTGTGAATAATTTGTTTATAACGAAAAAGGCTCTCAAGTTGTAATACGTAAATGTAAAAATCCAAAAGCTGCATTAAAAAAGGTTAAAAATGAAAAGTTGATCCTTCAACAGGATTGCCCCGTGGCAGCAACGCCGAGCTCGTATCCGAGAGCCTCTAAAGCAAAAATCTCTCGCTCACCTACTGCTCCTCCGCCTCTCGTGCGAGTGCATGGAGGTGACGGCCGAGCTGGGCATGGACCTCAGGCTGCTGGTCGTCGAGCTGGATGGGCTGGGCGGCAGGGGCTGCTTCTCGTCCTCGTCGA
Organism: Ormyrus pomaceus; assembly: GCA_900474385.1. Lineage (NCBI taxonomy): Eukaryota > Metazoa > Arthropoda > Insecta > Hymenoptera > Ormyridae > Ormyrus > Ormyrus pomaceus. The sequence continues at coordinate 31,170 of UCOM01001698.1, forward strand.
CGGAGCCCCGGTCCGGCGAGGTGCAGCTCTCGATGCTGTTGCGCTTGTGGCGCTCGTGGTGGTGGAAGTGGTGGAGTCGCGCGTGGTCCGGGTGCAGGAGGCTGGGCCGCCTGGACTGGCTGGGCGTCGCGCCCGGACTGCTGGCCGCGGCCTGGCCGTTGCTGCTGCCGGCGCAGGTCGGAGACGGCGAAGCCTTGGAGCGTGGAGCCAAACACTGTAGTTTTTGCGGGCGGGCGATCGAGGGGAAAGGGGGGAGAGAGAGAGAGAAAGAGAAGAGAGACAGAGAAAACATGCTTTTAGGGAGGTTTTTAAAGACGAGAAACCAGTGGATGCCAATTGCGAGTTTCCGCGGAAGGATTTGCGAAAGCTGCCATGTGCAGCTCGTCTGATTATACCCAGCACGTATCTACTTAAACGTTCGCGTATTCTGGGCTGGACTTTTGGTATTACCAATTTCACTATGATTACGTCAAAATTCAAATTTTGCCTAATAAGTCGGATTCTTTTCAATTTGTTCTTTATGCGATTCTATCGTTATATTTTAAATGTTGTATTGCAGCAGAAAAGAAAATGCTTTTAATTAGTAAAAATTTTCTAAATAATTTTATAAATTTCCTAGAAAAATATCAATAAAAATAATTATTTTTACATTTTTACAAGCAATCGGTTGCAAATGATATTAGCAACGTAATTAAATGAAATAAAAGTAAACCTGTGTAAACGACAGTCAAAGAGTTAATTGTATTAGAAAATAATTTTATCATTATAAAACAATCTGTATAATTGGAAAAAATATTTACTTTTCGATATTTTATGTGCACCCAATAATTTATTTTAATTGAAGTAGTAAATATTTCGAAACTAGGTCACAAGTTGCAAAAAAAAAAAAAAAAAAAAAAAAAAATCATCCAACTGACGTCTTTTGCCAACGAAATCGAATAATTATTATTTCCGTGAATTCAGAAAAATATAATTAAAACTTGATAAATGTAACGACAAATAATACTTCCACATTTTTTTTCAAAAGAGTTTTTTAATATCTTTTACATTTTTTTATCAAAAAGATGTGTAGAGCTCTTGAGTTAAAAAAAAAATTTTTATTTTTTGAGAGCAGCAGGCTTTTTTAAATTATATAGAAACTTTTCTCATAGTACAATGAACTTTTTTACGACGGACGTAGCAACTTTTTTATGAACTGTGTTTAATCATAAGCATGTTGCCAAGAGTATTTATTACTGCCAAGGAAGAAACTCGGTAAGTATGAAAAAAAATGTCATGCATAAATAAATAAAGTGCGACAAGTTGCATTTTCGGTATAATATTTTTTACACTTTTCGAATACAGTTTTTAATTAAAATGTTATAAATTAATCTAATTAGAATTTCTACAAATTAGATGTAATTATGTAAATAATATAATGTAAATGTTGAATATAAAGTGCACCTCCAAAGCAATCATACTAATAATTCAAATATGCACTTAAAATAATTAAGAGCTACGGCAGAAATTGCATTTGACATCCACCTTTGTTACTATATTATTCAATTACTATAACTACGTTTGTGGTACATTCAATATTATAAATAAATATTAGCTGGAAACGTAATATTAAACGTTCACAATGGATAATATATTAGCAAGTTCAAGGGAAATATAAAAAAGGTTTATCATTCAAAAAAATGACATTGATTAATCTTTTCTACCGATAAAAGATTTTATACACAACTAATCCAAGTGCCCTATATTTTTCAGCTTTGAAAACGAAACTCAAATCACACGATCATCCAAAAACCTTCCAAACCCCAATAATCCGCCCGAATAACGATCCGACCGCAATATTCTCCGTCGAGCAACAGCCCTCCGTACACAAAGCAGCAAATCCAGGCGGCGGGGGAGAAAATTTGCCGGAGGAAATCGAAGGAGAAGCGGCTCCACGTGGAGGCTCGGGCTGAAAAGCAGCCGTCACCCTCGCCTTCTTTCGGGGGGAGAAAGCGTGTCAAGGTCGCGGCGCCGAGCGACAAATTATACGGAGCGACGTCTGGACCGGGACGCGGCCGTGCGAGCTGCGTATATTGTGCTCTCTTTTCGAGCGGCGCTTTGTCGCGCCGCGCTCTCGGCTTTGAGTGATACTTTTCTCGCGCTCGCGCGCGAGCTTGCCCTTTTCGAGGGAGCTTTTTTCGCGCTTTGATATTTGGTTAATTTGCTTGGCTCTTTTGTGCCGAGCGTTTGCGCGCTGTAATATTTATAGAGCGCTCGGAATGCGCAGTTTTCAGCATTAACTTTATTCGCGAGCCGGCTTTTTAAACTGTCGCTTTTTTTATAATTTGCGAAATTTTTTCAGAGTGGAAATGAAAGAAATGTGTAAAAGTATGCCAGATTTGAGTGTATACTTTTATGACTTTAACCCTTTGAAGCATTCTTCCATTGACTATTTTTGGACGAAAAATCTTACTCGCGGGTTTTTGGGGTCGCTGAATACGAATTTGCAACTAGAATTTTTATTTTTCAATATCCAAAATAACGAATTCAAAATGGCGAATCAGAAAATTTTTAGATTTCGAAAAATGAAAATTCTAATTGCAGATTCGTATTCAGCGACAATACTTAAACGTTTTTATGAACAAAAATAGCTGGTAAAAAAGGTAGTATAACGTATGTACCACTATGCTTCAAAGGATTAAATTACTAAAACAATTTTTAGTATACTCAAACCGAAAAATGAAGTTCTAAACTCGTTTGCTTTCCATAAAGAAGAACATTTGGTTTTGCATTCTACAGTAATTTTGTCTATAATTCGTGAAACGAGCTTTTTCAACGAAGTCTCTAATCGATGAGCAGTTTTATAAGAGAACCGCGAACATTGCTAAAATATTGCGTTGAAAAAGCGAAATTTAAAAGTAAAACCAACAAAGTATTGCAGCCTTTATAAAAGTCATTAAGTTGTTTACGTTCTCAAAGCATTAATTAACATCTCCTTCCTTCCCCGCCGAACGCAAATCGAACCCCCCTCTGTTTTTTTTTTTTTTTTAAATAAGCAAGGTTATGGATATACGCTCTGCGCCTCTCGTTCTTTGCAATTTCTTATTAGTGTAAGTGAATGCATATGCATTAGGCGCGTAAGCCAGCTTTAATAAATTGCTCGAGTACTGCGGGAGAAAAAAAGCTGATAGCAGCAGCACGGAAGCTACTCACGCGTAAACCCCGACGGCGAATGATGCCACGCGGAAATCGATTCGCCGCCGGATTTGCACGCGCTTTTCTTCGCGGGGAAATATGCAGAATGGTTTTTTAATTTCTGGAATGGTTTTTTTTTTTTGGACAGTTTTCGTTGGAAGCACTTCTCGATAATTGAGCTTATATAGTTGATAATTGTTATTGTTTTATGGTCCGATAAAATGTAGATAAATGTCGTATATATTAGAAATTTTTCGAGAATTCGGTGCGATTAAATGTATAAAATATTTTAATATAAATACTAAAGTAACATTTTAATTACTCCGCAAAACACAAAATCGGACTGCAATCTCTTAAAATTCCCTTCCGTATAATAAAATGAATATTTCACAAGGAGCAGCTCTGCATTTTCCGGGGCTACCGTCCATTTACAAACTCGCAAATAAAAGAAGCCGCATATTATTCGTTAAATTTCCATTTGGCAAAGTGGACAATAATAGCGACTGATCCTCCGACCGCTCGCAATTCTCGTTATGATTACTCGAGCGTTGGCAGCCGAAGTAATCCGAGTATACGAGCTCGCCGCGAAAAGGACGTCCGTGGAAGTTTCGAAGGATGAATTTGCATGCCGACGGAGGGACGCAGAAGCTGCGCGGATCCATTATGCGCGAAGGCTGTTAATTTTCGACTGATTCCGCGGAGTATTTCCATTGTTGCGAACTTCGGCTTAACCCCGAGATAAGTCTGCGTTTTTCTTTTTTTAAATTCTCGAGCGGTGGCAGTATAATGGCAGATTTACTTTTTCTCCAAGTTTTTTCAGTTGCTTTTAGAAGGTTTTATGGAGATGGCACGAAGAGAGGAAGCGATGAATTTGAATTTTCATTTTCGCACTTTTTTTACTTTTGAAAATACTTTTGCAAGCTGTTTCAATCTCTTGAATTGCATGTTTCTGGAATTTGATTCTATATGTATTTTTAGGTCAAAGATTTTCACGATTAAATGTGATATTTTAAAGGAATTGTATCAAAAGGGTCACGCAATGTTACACTAAAATATTAGGAATATCATGCAAGTAAACATGTTTAAATTTCAAACACAAGTCGTACATATTGCATTGTAAATACGTTTCATTTGGTATGAATAACAGCAAATTTTCTTTCGTTTTTTCTCACCAAAATGGACGAGTCGTATGAAAGCGCTGAAAGCTATTCCCACTTCTATCATCCCTTTATACACCGATCATTTGCTTTTACTATGCAGATTATTTTCTGTTTCTTATTCCATTTACTTATTCAAAACCTCTACATCAAACATGAATCGAAATCCCTTATTTGCTCACAGCGACTTCCCACGTCAATTCATCCATGAAAAAGAAACCCCCGAGCTGCTCACCTGAATGGATTCGATGCCGCTGTCGTTGACATTGTCCTGGACGTCGGGGAAGACGAAGGCCTGGCCGTCCGCCTCCCCTCGGGGCGAATCGCTGGGCCATACCTGGAGGAGGGGGAGGCCGCCGCGGGGCTCGGTGCAGACCTCCGTCACTATCACGGGGTTCTGGGCCTGGCCGCTCGCACCGAGACACAGTCGGCCCAGCTCTCTCAGTGGCTTCTGCGGACGGAATTGTCTCTTAGCGGTTTGCAGAGTCGAGGGGGGACTTCTGTTTGGGGTTTGGCTTCGATTTTTAGCGTAAGTTTGGGATTTTATAATCCGGAATGATGCCACTTGTTAGATAAGGTATCAGTGATGGGACCTCGATGTTGTAGGGATCGCATTGCCGATGTAACGTTTAACTGTCACTTTATTCATTTTATGTAAAGATTCTATGTGGATATACCGTTAAACGTTCTTACAGGTAATACACTCGACATAATCTCAATATAATTTTGACATTTATGAAAAATTAAAAAATAAATATTAGTATTATGCAAATATATGTAATCAAAGTTTGCTTATAAGGTATAAAATTAATTTCTTCAGCAACAATTTAAGTTCTCTTTAATAAAATAATTAAAATAATTAAAAGAATTTAATAAAATAATTAAAAGAATCACAACTTCTTCGGGG